>JAGDQP010011115.1:520-53877 GCA_022664845.1 Lepisma saccharinum
GTGTGTGTGTGTGTGTGTGTGTGTGTGAGAGAGAGAGAGAGAGAGAGAGAGAGAGAGAGTGTGTGTGTGTCTTGTGGGGTATCCGTAATAGCAATGCAAGCTTGTAGCAGGCTTACACAAGCTTGCATTTGCAAGGCTGCAAGCTTGACGTAAGCTTGCATTGCAAGGCTGTAGACTTACAGCAACTCTTCTGCAAGCTTGCCAGTTCCTACTTTGCAAGCTTGCTGCAAGCTTACTATATATACCTAACGTAAGGCTAGCCTTGAATTTACCTTGCTTTATAAGCTTGCTGTAAGCTTGCATTGCAAGGCTATAGACCTACAGCAAGCCTGCTGCAAGCTTACTATATATGCCTAATGTAAGACTAGCCTTGAATTTGCCTTATTTCATAAGCTTGCTGCAAGCTTGCGATCTATACCTAATTTAAGGCTAGCCTTGAATTTGCCTTATTTCATAAGCTTGCTGCAAGCTTGCGATCTATACCTAATGTAAGGCTAGCCTTGAATTTGCCTTATTTCATAAGTTTGCTGCAAGCTTACTATCTATACCTAATGTAAGGCTAGCCTTGAATTTGCCTTATTTCATAAGCTTGCTGCAAGGAAATGCTTAAATTGACCTACATGAAGTCTGGTCAAGCTTACTGCAAACTTACTTTTTATACATATTGTAAGGGTAGCCTTGGATTTGCCTTATTACATCAGTTGCTCGCAAGTTCCATGCCAAAACTACACAGTTCTAGAAGCCTGCTACAAGTTTCTAACCGTCACTTACGAAGCTTGTCAGTCGTAATATCTGTACTTATTTTAACGGTAACTATGGTCTTCCTATTTTTTGTAAATTAAAAAAAAAAGGCATCGAAAAATTGTTTTCCACTCTAGTGTAAAATTGAACGTCGCTTCTCAGACTGCCGATCAGGATGCTCTGCGAATTAAGCTACTAGCCGACCAAGGAGAGTATCGTATATATGGATTACGTATGGATTACTCTCCTTGCTAGCTGACAACTAAATTCAGTGCAGATGGTATTTTCCTCTAGTCTCAACCGAATAAGTTGAACTATGCTGGAAATGGCTCATATTTTCGAGACCCGTAGAGTAGGAGTGATTCAGCAACTGGCGCCAGACGAACATAACAGAGGTGCACGTGGGCGTTGCTAGTGTAATTCGCAGATGAGTCGATCCGTAGTCGGAAGGTACAAAATGGTAGAGCTATCCGCTGTGAGATAGGCACGCGTTGTGAACGGCGCATGGGGGTTGTGGAGGTAGCGCCTCACATATTCTAGACCTACGGTACGTAGTGAGGTGAGGTGGTCAGTCCCACGCTCGACCGTATTTACCAAGGTGCCCAGGAATACCAAGGACACTCATGTACTCAATTTGATAAGTTGCTGAGTGCACCTCAGAGCGCCAGGCATGGGAGCACTGCGAGAAAAGTTTCTATCGCTCTGGCCGGGATTTGAAACAGGGCAGCCTGATTCGTAGTCAGACGTGTTACGGCCTGAGCCACGGCGACTCTTGGGAGTCGGAAGACCGAAGTGAAATTATCGTTTGGAAATGGCACCAATCTTTGTATACATTTTCATCACACACAAAGTATCTGCGCAAAATTAATTACTAAACCTCGTGCAATTCTGTATTACATAAACTTAGGCTAGCATAAAGCGGATTTTTCTCCCTTTGAAACACTTTCATAGACTATTTTGTTAGAATAAAAATTAATTATATGGAGACAGTGCCGTAACTAACTCTTCCCCATCCCCCAAACTCTCAGTTGGTTAACCCTTAATCACGGTTTTGTTACTAGTAAAGTCACCACATCTGGGCTCACTACACCAGAGGGGTGTTTTTTACATCTCTGTATGGGCGGGATTAACCTTGTTAGAAGTTTGAGCCGTGTTCCATTATTATTTATGTCTTATGATATAAAACTGCAACATTAGAATTTAAACCTTACAACATTGTACGCACCACGAACCACGAAAATATATGAAATAAACTTCTCTTAAGATTAAACTTTCAAGATTTGAAAACAAACAAAAAAAAAAAAACATGATGGTGTCATCGGTAAGTGCTCTGTCCAATTTCCCGCTAGAAAGGCAGACAATTTGTCTACATTCTTTCAGTTTGTATCCACACAATCAATTTGTGTAAAAATGATTAATAATCTTCCTGCAACTATAAGATTTTCAAATGAAAAAAAAAAACTTATCTGGAAGCAGTAGCTTTAAAATAGGGCTACTTACAGTGTCAATATTTCATACATTTTCGCAAGCTTAAAAAGTTCAAAATTATTTTAATAGTTTGCTTTTGTATTTCTGGAAGGACTTTAAAATCTCTCGAATACTCCAGATTTTGTATTCTGTTGCTTTCCTGCGTGCGCTGATTTTGAATTCGATTTCGAGGCCACTTCTGAAAGAAATTACTGCATTTCTCAATGCGCCGAATAAGTTTTATTGTGAGTGAATGAAATCACTACCTACGCACAATTCACCTACCTGTACTTAAAAAAAAAAAACGTCAACATCAAGAAAATTTTAAAGGTCATACACAAACATCCCCTACCGGCCCACCGCAGCTCTGCGTTGGCGTAGGGTTCGATCTCAGCGACCGATCATCCTGACTGAGGTTCTTCCAAGATTATTTCTGTCACACTAGGCACATGCCGGGATAACACTTTTAACATAGGTCCTGGTCGGAACCTTTTTCCTTCCATATCCCGGCCTGAGCCTTAGATACCTAAAGGCCATACATAAAAAAAAACAATTCACAAACATCCCCCCTTGCTTTAGCAACTTAATATTATACAAATATGAAGGGACGTGATACAGGAGGGGAAATGGAAGAAAGAGCGCGAGTGGACGGAATCTTCTTAGTTAGTTCTACAATAATGTCAAAGTAACAAGCTGTAACGTAACAATTATACGGATAAAGTGTGACGGAACGTTCCCCCAGTTCCACCGAATGAGCATCTACGTTATTGTCTAAATTCATTTCCACCGCTGAGTAGCGAGTATACGTAGCTAATTTGCATTCAACTAACGCATATAGAACTACTGAATTATAACCTATGTGAATATATTGATGATTGAGAGAATTTGAAACCACAGAACTGTTATTTGTTAATATTTAAGAAATCGCAAAAATTTTACGAGTACAAACAGGATTAATTATTTATAAGAAAAAAAAAGTTTATGTCAGAATCTTCTTTAGCGTCTTTTACTTTTCTTCTCCATAAACTTATCACCTATAGTTTAATTTTCACTGTAGTTTCTTCTTTGCACTGAAAACCTTCTACAGTTTTGTAGGTTCACAATCAAAGTATAATTAAGCTCAAAGGTAACGACACTGGAGGAACTGGCCAAATGTCACCATATCTTTCAAATATGTATTTATCATATGAATGAAACGTTCTGGTGAGCATGAAAATAAAAGATGAACAATTATTTTCTAACGTTATTTTAAACTTTTAGACGATTTTCTTCCCTTGAGATGTGTTGTACACAAATAGTCAATTGTGTACTATAACTGAATGGTCAATTGAATCGGCATGCTAATCCATTGATCTCTTCCACATTAACATTCTGAAATTAAAGAAAAAGAAGTTTATAACATCCATATACTAATGAAATTAACAGATTAATCTACACATACACTAATCTACAGATCTACACACAAATTAGTTCGCCTAGGACACGTACTCAAACATATAACAGGTCTAGCGGACACTTACTCAAACATATATTATGCAGGACTTTTCATTTATTTCATTTACCGCATGTGATTTATTTTTTTTCAGTATGAACGTTACGATGTTCAAGCATACGTTATTATTTGTGTGGCATATTTTGAATTTTATTTATGGCCGGAAGGGGGAGAGGAAACTATTCAGGAAGGTGTCGACCGGCGTATCATGAAGGTGCTATACCGGCATTTGCCTGATTTGTATGAGGAAAAGTCCTGGAAAACTCAGTTAGGATGGTCGGCCGCTGGGATCGAACCCACGACCTCCCAAATGCTACGCCAACGCTCTACCACTGAGCTACGACGGCTCGGCTTTGTTATTTGCGTGACTTTGTTTCTACTTGAGTGAATGTCCTAGATTACTAGTTAATATTCTTGGTATTATTCCAATGACTGTTAGTTAAATATAAAAGAAAATATTTCATATTAAAATTATACGATAGAACAATTCCACGTAATTGTTTTACCTATTCACGGCGAATTAATATAGTTTTATTTTTTCTATTTTCTAATTTTCTAAACCTTGATAGTCCAAAAAATAAGCGACATAACATTTCTATTTCACATCAACCAGACGTGAAAATCATTTTGACCATCATCAACCAGACGTGACCAAATTTCCACCATGAATTTAAGGACACTTAGTCGCTAAAATCTTTGCACATAATAGGCGAGTTATGCGCGGTTCTGTTGCCCGCGTTTTCGGATATACGCGATGCATGTTCGAAGTCGTGATGTCACCTGCAGTGCGCTAATTAAATGGGGAATGATGGGAAAATTCCCCTGTGAATTTGCATGTGAACGAATGTATAATGCATATTATTAGATTCATCACGCTATTTTTATCAACAACATTTCCCCCACCCCCTGCAAAAAAAATTCTTAATTCGCACACTACTCTCCTGTTAATAAAAATGCATTAGGGTATATTGCCGTTCATCTTTCGATGATTATTTTAAGACGCGAGTGCTCAGATGGGATCAGCAGAGCTGTAAAACGGTGTGTGAGGAAATCTAGATCCGCATGTGCTATACTGTAGTGTATACAGTATTTAAAATCCCAGGGAAAAGGAAATCAAGCGTGTTTACCGAGGGACAAAAGCGTGTAGCAGAAAAACTTCGTAATCGCAACTGGTATGTCTCTTCAGAAATTGATCCAAGGAAGTAGCCTGACTGGAGCATCATCAGAATCTTCTGACGATCAATAGATGGGACCCCAAAAACTATAGAATTTAAGATGTGGAATTGAAATTTCTAAAATACAGCAGTGTATGTACGGACACTTTAGTGTATTTGTTTTCATTTTAAGTTTAATATTAAGGCCTTTAGGCAAGTCTGGCTCAGGCTGGATTACTGATGATGGGATGATTGGTGGAATGGAGAAAGTGGGAGGAAACGGGAGAACCCCAGGAAAACCCACACACACGGCTTTGGTCCACCACAAATCTCACATGGCACGAGCCGCGGTCGAACCGAAGGGTTGGCGGCAATTTTGTCACGGTAGTTTTGTCATTGTATGCAAGGACATAGACAAGTGTTGCTATAGTGTGGACATAGTTACAAATGTTGTTTTGATGTAGAGCATCAGATAGAAGAAATTAACAGCTGTAAAAAAAATCATAGTTACAATACTTCTTATGAAAACCAATAATAAAGACGTATTGAAATAAAAAAAAATATTAACAGCGAGATGCTGTATTCACACCCTCTCAGCGTGGAAACAAAAGAACAGTAGAGGGACGTAATAGAGGTTCAGTCAAACATAAAATGCATGAACAAAATGCTCTCGTTATGGGGTTGTATATTATGTTTGACTTTCTGGAGTTCAAGAGTACAAATTATTATTACCATATAATTATCTGAAGCGAAATATGGTGAGAAGAACGGCGTGTGTCTAGAATTCACAGACAGGAAAATACGACAACAAAACATAGTTGCACGTCTTGCAATTAAGATCAGAATAAAACACTGAACTGCTGAACAAGACTATACCATTCGTATTTTTTTCGAAAAGTATAGTATTGTTCAGCAGTTCAGTGTTTTATTCAGGAAAATACGAATAATGCATATTCTGCTTGATATTTTAGAAACACAGTAATTCGTTACTGCACTATAATTCCTATAATCAAATTTATAAATCTTTCCTCCTTTAGATATCAATATTTCATTTCCAGATGTGACAAGAGTGGCTTATGTTGCTCTCAAAACTGGAAACTTCTGAAACATCTTGGTGATATATTCTCCATTTCACGAGTTTTTAATTCTGTTATTTTAGATTCTGGTCAGAACAGTACGTGTTCGATGTGTTGTGTGGGGGGCGGGAGGGAGATCCTCCCTCTCTGAAAAAATGTTTCCTGTTTCTTTTTCCAAAATAACCCAGAAGTTTGGGATACAAAGCGCACGTAAAATCCGGCATTCCACGAACCGAATACCCCCCCCCCCCTTCTTGGAAATTGCACAAATCGGACATGGGTCAGAAGTATATATTGTTTCAGTGTCTCACTATACAACTTCGGCTCTGAAGTAGGAATTTTTCAAATGTTTTCTTCATCATTACGAATTTTTAGTTAATTTTCTGTTGACAATTCTCATTCTACATTTTCATTAAAATAAGGCTTACTTATCATGAAGAGACTCTGTTAATGTCTCACTGTTTGCGTCCAGGTAGGAACAATGGAACAATCCCGAAATACAGCATTTCCTTATTTTTATTAACTACATTAATAACAGAGTTCCTTGCCATCATAGTAATAGGGGGCTACAGAAACTTAAAGGGGCGGAAGGGCACGAGAGTTCGTATTTATACAAAGCAAATTTTTATTTGCGCACAAGACGATAATAGGAGAGCAAAATTCTTTTAAGGAGGGAGGACCTAGCTTTCCTGAGACTATCCTTAGCAACGGGCTCAACTATGTCTGCATACAGTGATAAAATTACCTGTCAATTCTATCTTGTGACAAAATTATCAATTTGCTTATATTTAGGTGACAAAATTACACCTATTAACTACTATTTTGGTGACAGAATTATCTAAGTTCGAACCGAGTACCCCAGTAAGAGTACTTGCTGATAGACTTGAGCATTGAAAATGAAATGTTAATCATATTTTTTCTTTGCTTTTTTACACTGCTCCTGAAAAATGGAAAGGCCTGGTACTTATTTAACTGAAATTTATAGGTCAGAGCGGCCGCTCTGGACTGAGTCCGTCACAAGTCTCATAAATAAAGATAAAATGAATTTTATGGGCGGTAACAGCACTATGGCCTACGCCCGTCCCGAGTCACAAGTCTCAGTGTTAACGTCCAACGGCAACAACTCCGCAGGGGATAGGAAAGATGGAGGTAGAAGGACTTGTCTACGTACCATATCAGCAGAGGCGGCGTTTGGGGGGTGGTAACTGGGGCAACCGCACCAGGCCACGCGTTGATATTTTTCTTGCTCGATGATATAAAAGTTGATTTGTAAAAAAAGTTTACAAATAAACTAGTTTATATAGTTTCCATGCGAAATGTAATATGAAATGGAAATGAATAAAGAAGCATTTGTAATTAGTAATGCAGTTTTTAAAATATATTGTACTTTCTTTAAATAAATTATGTCGGATTTTTTTCATAAGAAACCGTTGTTCATTAGAAAAGATACTATTTAGTAATAAATTTAGGGTTAGGAATGAAAGGAAGAAGTGAGAGGAAGCATTTAGGGGGAAGTTGCTTACTGCTTTATCGGCTTTAGATGTAACATTTCGGCGCTCAGCGATTTTTACTTGTACTTTGGCCCCGCGGGGTCATTATTTCCCTAGGCCCCGCGCTCACCTAACGCCGACTGTGTATATTAGCATCCACTTGTTGAAACTGAGGAAACCCTGGAAAACCTCAATCGGTATCTTCGGCGGCAGGATTCAAACATACTTGTCCCCACATGGCTGATCCAAAATCCACGATCACAACCACTGGAGCATGGGGATGGCCTAGATTCAGAGTAGATTTCAGACATTTGCCTGATATTCCTGAGAAAATGATAAGACGACGACCCACCAGAACAGTTTGCACTAAGTGGTTGATTACAACTATAATTTAGCTGTTTGCCCCGATATGATGTTGGACAAGCTGCAATGAATTACATTACATTTTTTTTACACGAATCGAAAACAAAGGTCTCAATGGTTGTAGTACAGTATATACATTATTATATCTTGACTTAAGCAGAAATGAATTGGTACCCTAACCTCGTGATCTATAAAGGCTTCGATAATAATTAGGGAGGCAGTGCAGATTCAAGTTCCGCTCACGTAACGCATCGTGATTGAAGTTTTCCTCCAGCTTTCTCAGGACCCCCAGTCAAATGATGGGATGGTACTATTAACGGAGACCCTGATCCAGTGTTCGGTTTGTTATAAATTAAGAATTGGGATTCCTAAAACTAGTAAGTTTTCACCTACTGCCAGTTTGGAAATAAAAGATTTTGCCCGTGGTTAGGACATTCGGAATCAATAACCGGGGAAGAGATCATTAGGCACTGGGGAAAATCGCCAGCATACCCCAACAAATACTGCCCTGATCTAATTATATGCGACAAAACTTATTATTTTTTGTCATTTGAAGTGCCATTGTAATACGTTCGGTAATTTATTTACTGCACTTCGCATAACAGCGTGCATTGTTGACTGCTGAGTGCTAATAAATAAATAGATGGAAGGAGAAAGAATAGGCTCAAACGTATGTTGTTCAAGCCAGTCTCCTGACTTATATGCCTAGGTAGAGTTTAAAAGTTACACACAGAGGTTACTCAATTAACATCAAACGGGGAAAGGCGGGGAGGGGGAGCTGTCAGTATTTGACCCTACACAGAATGTTAGAAAAAGGAAAAGAAAATAATGTATTTCCTGGTCACTTTAAACGTCTGCAATTTTTTTTCATAGTTCTACCCCTATTTGCCAATACAATCCCCATAGCATACACCGTGTATGCCTAGCTTGTGTTAACAACATACCGTACCAAAAGTATACTATTCTACGTGTCTTAGCAACACCGTTAAATCTGACCTTCTGGCAATTGCACAAATGGAAGTTGTGTGTATTCTCGCCTCAGAGGACGGACGATATACGCAATAAAGAAAATGAAAATTTTGCATTGAATGCAGTGGTGGAATTGAGAGGAGATGAGGTATGGGGCATCCTACTAATTCAAAGAAAGGAAGTTAAGCATCTCTCTCGTTGGATGAAACGAAATATTTTGATTCGCTGAACTCTTCTTCGTCGGTAGATTAACATTTTACTATTTACTTGTATTATTGCAGTTTCACGATTTAATCACATTCTGCTTTAAAGCTCTGCATATTGACGAGTAAAATTTTATGTTCTTGTAAATATATGTTTCATATCAATAATAAATTTAATAGTACAACATCAGTTAAGGCTTATGTGCTGTTTAAAATCTAGACTCGAAATAACAGTCATACAATTCGTACACAACGTTATTTTTTAAAATTTATGTTATGGTATGTCTTGATTAGATTCTATGGTGAGCCGAACATCAGATGTCGCAGCTAACATTAAAACTGACTTTGAATGTCCACACCATGCCATTCCAAATTAATGTTTATCAATTCGACTACTGGATAGAACTTAACGTACACTAAGATTCATTGAAAATATCCGGCCCATCCACCTTCTAGGAACTAGTCTCTTTCAGGGGCGCGGCCAGCGACAATTTGTATTGGGTGGTGTACAATTTATTGGGGCACAATAAAGTAATATTTTATATCATATTTGCAAAACCGCATATAGAAGTAGATGCTTACATGGGCCGAAGAAAATTTTAAGTATAATGGACAGTACTTATCCGTCTCTATTGCGAGCCTGTTCTTACATATGTGGCACATTTTTATGAATGTGGGAAATCTGCTAGTTCCTAGTTATGCTCTATTGACACCAGCGGATTTTTTTTTCACAGTCAAAAGAGAAGAATGTCGGGGTGCAAATTCTGCCAGAGCCCTAACAGGGGTACATGTCACCTCTCTCAGTATATTATACAGGTACTTTGAGCACACACACACACACGCACACACACACACACACACACACATATATATATATGTTCAATATATGTTATAGTTAGAGAGAGAGAGGTGTTCAATATATGTTATAGTTAAAATTCGACATAAACTCTGCATCCCTCTTTGCTTTAAACCCTCTGAATTTATAAAACCTAGCAAAACCCTGCCGGGATGGTACATTCAAGTCACGTCCTGGATGACTCCTTCCCGCAACCTTTCTTCTATCCCCACCCCTGAACATTCGCTGCGATTGGCACAATAAAGCCGTATTTAACAATAATTTTTCTATTGGGAAATACGTAGGTCTACTCTCCATGCAGTTCATTGTGCATCACGCAAAAGATGAATGGCTTGCTAAAAGCAGAAGGGGAACAAATCCAGCTTAAGGTAAGCACTGTCAAACTAAGCGAATATTATTTATACTCATGTAATTTAACCTAACCTGAAGCGAATTTAACTAATCTAAGATTATACCACAAACCTAATGCAAAACGACCATCCTAAACTGGAATAGAATACTATTCTATGGACAGTTTCACTAATCTTCCACTGCAACGTAAAAAAATAGTCTTAAAAATAAATTTCGAAAATTCAGTTTATCTGATCACACGATACTTTTTCTGTAAACCTTAAAAAAGTGCATGCCTGTGTATTCTAAACAAGTTAAAAATAGTAAGAAACAAAACCACACGTTACGAAAGAAACTTTAATACGGGCGAATTAACACCACTTGCGTTACCGGACGTTTGCTTATCATAAAGAATGGCCGAGGATTATTTTGTATATTGCTAAATATGCATCAACAGGGGAACAATTTGACGAATCATATTAACCTTAGCAATACCAAAGTATTTTAATAACATTTATTACCGGGGGGGTGAATGAATTGTTATTAACGTCATAAACGATCTTCTAAGGACGGGACCTACAGTTTTTGGTAAAGTGTTCTCCGATGAACTGCGTTTAATGGATCCCGGCGGGATTAGAACTCGTGATCACGCGCACAGAAAGCGAGTGCTCTAACCTGTTGGCCACCCCGAGATCCCCAACGGGGCGAGGGGTATTTTGTAACCGCTTTCAAAACTTGAATACATCTTCTTAAAATAAACACAATTTAATGCTGTATTCAATGACAGGTGTCCTTTCATCCCAGACAACATTTTCGCTTAGTGACTCCGAACAAAATACAAGCAACAATAGTACGGTATAACCAAAAAATCAATAAATATCTTTAACTGTTGATTAGGGCAACAAAATACCTCCTTGATAGTCCGCGTTAAAAAAAACGTGGTGCTGTAGGAGATTTTTTTAAACTGATTTTCAACAGTTAAAGCTTCGTCGCCTGAAGTAACTATTACATGTCCCAGCACATAAATGCTGGTGCTGATGCCCATACAAACGGTATGGGAGCAATTGAAAATATTTTAAAAAGTGTTGGCAGCAGTGACAACAGCGGCCAAGGATATACTTCTATGACCTTTCCCAGTAGCTAATGCACAAGTGTGCAAATTTTGGTGTAAATAAATGCGGATTAGTATAACGGTATGGAAGCAATTAAAAATATATATATTTCAAAATAGCTGGCAACTGAGTTGCCTACTATTCCCAGAATGTCTATAGGCGTAAGACTAACCGCTAGGTTCCGGAAAGGCGAGAAATAACCAGTGTCCGATTTCTACAATATCCAGTGAGGGGGATTTCTTTCCTCAGAAAATAGAAAACCGTATTTTATATACGTGCATATCCCAGGCTTGGGAAATATTTCGGAAAACACCCAGAGAAGACTTTCGCAGAGAGGGCAAATCCCAACTCTATCCCACCGTTCCAAATCGGACACTAGAAATAACTAGGCCTACTTTTATACTGACACCTGGAAGCGACCGACACTTCAAAATTTTAGTCACGTTTCCTACCGGCGGGGGGGAGGTACTTTGTGCCCACCACGAAAAGAAAGACATTTATGAGAGACAGCAACGTTAAAATTACACTGCCGTAAAATAACATATATACTTTAGCTAAACATTCGGGGTAACTTCCAAATTTGCTCGTCCGTTTCTAGTGAAATTTACAGGGAAGAAATTGATAATTTGCTCGTTTGTGTGGTTAATAGTATATAAAAAAGAGCGAAAGTTGAGTTTATTTTATTGTATAATCGATGATAAACATGGAACTTTTTGGGAAGCGGAGGGAACTACTAGGCGGAAGGTTACTGCATGATTGGATTTTGGGAAAGTTACGAGCATTTATATTGTGAACATTGCTACAGGTGTATAGGAACGTTGCCCTGGATGCGAGTTAACAGTATTACAGCTTGTGAAACAATACCGTGATACTGAGGAAAATCTTTGAAACTGTATGAAAGTCATGGATGAATAAATCTAACAACAAATTGCAGAAAGTGTGGTAAGCTTTGTTCCGACGAAAACAACTGTGACGTATATGAGAAAAAAAGTGTAAAGATACATCACCGCACCTAACTTTACCTAACCTCCACGTTCCAATGGTCAGTAATTTAAGTGATCTACGAAAATGCAAGTAAGCAATTATTAATAATAAATATGAACATATGAAAATATATTTTGATAATATACATGACCGCACCAAACCTTACCTAACCTCCACGTTCCCATGGTCACTAATTCATGATAATGTACGAAAAATGAAAGAAAGCCATTATTAATAATAAATGTGAACATCCCCGCCCTGATGATGATTTTTAAATTTTCGTAGCTTTCATCAGGTTTTTAGTCGAAAACCAGACGGCCGAATAACTTTGGAAGTAATGCCAAACATACTGAACAATATTTATTTTCAGATTTTTAAGCAAACGATTAGTAGGTCTACAATAATTATAATTACAAAAAATAAGATATGGTGGTCACAAATTACACACCCACTCCCGCCTTCGTTGATATTACAAATGTTAAAGGTCTCAAAAAATCTAACTTAAAAAAATCAGATACTGGATACTTAATTACGAAAATAATTAACTATACAAGTTCGATTACAAGTGACATGCTTACCCTAAACTGGAATAGAAACCAGAGAGAAAGTATTTTAATTTTATTAATAGGTTAAAAAAAGCGTAATGAGTACAGTATTTAAACGAGCAACATAAATATAGTACTTACCAGGACATCATGATTTATATTTCTTGTGGCTTGCTTCAGAGTTATTTACCGCACTTATCTTCTTCATCTTCTGTTGTTTTATATCCGTATGTAGAATTAATCAGTCACGAAATCACTTGTTCCGGTCACCATCTTCTAGGTACTCCTTTCTGTCTTAAATTAAAATCACATTTATAATAAATTAAACAAAAATACATTTCCACATCTATTGTTCGTAATGTGATTAAACGTACACTATTGTAGGTATTTTCACTGAATGACGGATTCAATCAAATTTCCTGTCGAAACGAACACCAGCCATGTTTCTCGGAAACTTTCATTCTTCCCTTCCGTAAAGATCTAGGTCATCCTATTGGAAACAAAAGATCATGACTTATAGCGCTGCTCTACGGTAAAAGTTCAAACTAAGTTTCGCGCGCAGCCTTGCAAAATACCCTTGGAGCAAGCTTGCGGAACCTCTAAAATATAAGGCTTGGCCGAGCGGAGCTTCTCTTCAGGCATGCCTTAGAAAATATATTTGTGGAAGTCTAATGCAAGTGTAATTTGAAAGGCTGAAGAAAATAAGGCAACACAAGGCAAATGCAAGCTTAACGTAGACGTCCTTGCTACCAGGGATCGTTGAACAGCTCTTGATGAATAATCTACAAAACAATAAATAGTTTCTCGATATCTCTCATATAAGGCAAGATTTGAATTTTTGAAAATAAAACAACTTCGAGATCTACCTCAGTCTGTAGGCCTACCGAAAGGGAATTTTTATAAGAAGTGTCGACTCTTGCAACTGAAGTTATTAGTTTTAGAGTTCCACTTAAATAAAACAGAGCAGGGTAGATGATACTGCTAGATGATGATGATGAGCACTGGTAGATGATATTGTTGATTTCAGTACTTGGTTTTGGAAATAACACTAACTGCTCCTATACGTACATTACGACCTAGCGGAAAATAATTTAAGCAATTTACTGATATTACAACAGCGGGGAAATTCGAGAATACCCGTAATTAAGCTTAAATTTTGTAGCCGGTACAACACTCCTTTCTGATTTGTTTCTTTGTGCTTTATTGGCAGTGTAATAATAGTATAAGACCTCGTGAAACTTTTTATCAGTTTCGATGTTTGTTAAATATGGTAGAAGCTCGATTGAATACGATTGTAAGGGGACATGCTTTATCCCGCGTTATAGCTTAACTGCGGTAAATCGGAAAATGTCCTGTAGAATGACAGAAGACAGGGCGAGAGATGGGGGAAAATAGTACAACACAATTTTATGAAATGCACTATACTTAAAATACACAAAGATTTTACCATTTACAGAAAATACATTAGATATACTCCTGTGAAACTCACAAATGCTCTCGCTGAATACAACAAGGACTAAAAACCCTCTTTGCAGCTCACTTCAGACGACAATTGTGGTGCTGTCTTTGTCCCTGATACATTACGGGTTGAGCGACGCGAGGATAGCAAAATGGATGAACAAACGTTAGAATCTGCCATATGAAATGTATTTACTGTAGCTTTCTAGTAGGATGAGAAAGAAAGTTACTATTTTGCAAGGAAATGAAGCCGTAATAATATAGGAGGAAATAGAAACCCTTTATAGCTGTGAATCACAGTATTACAAGAAGTTCCCTCACGGAAGTGATAATGGGATCTTCATAGTCAAAGAATCACAGTGACTGCTATTTTCGCTCACCACTAGTACGGAGTTGACCGCAGTTGTAGATTTAATGTAGAATTCCTATATGCAGTTCGTTGTTACTTTTTTAAAAAAAAACGAAAATAAACACATTTTATTAATGATTTTTTTTTTCGGGAAACATACCTTGTAAAGTGTTCAATCCCAATCCGCAGTGAATCGGTTCGCGTTAAACCGAGTCTACACTGTACCATATTTATGTTTTCAAAAGTATTGGGTTGATATGGATGAAATGTCCGCCCCAGTGAGTCATATCCAAAGGTAAAAATGAAAACTACATTACCTGGTTAATGAAACTAGTCGTTTCCTATAGCCATATATTGTTGCAATCGCTCAGCCAACGATTGAATTCCGTGGCGAGAGAAGCCTGGAGGCTGCAATTTGAAGAAACCCTCAACTGGATGTTAGATCGCTCAATCATCACTGATGGTATTCCCTGCCAAGAATTGATCGAGATGCCGGAAGAGGTGGTAGTCAGTGGGAGAGAAATCGGAGGAATATGGCGGGTGAGGAAGGATTTCATACTGCAACTTTATCCCGGTCTGAGCCAGAGATGGTTGAAGACCATAAATAAATTCAAAATAGTCTATGAGTCTGAACGGATATAATATGCAATATGATCATCAATACCACATTAACAAAAATAATTGAAATTTACCTAAAACCCTTCTGCATTTCTTCGTCAACCAACTGTTCAGGAATGGCCTCGCATTGTCTAACATAAACTGAATAATACAATTATGAACTAATTATTCTGGACCACCGTCACTGTTCAATTCTTCCTTTTCAGAATATTGTTATTCCTTGTCAATCATAGTTTTAATTTTATAAACACTACATCATTATCAGAAAATGTAACGTTAAAGTTTGAACCCATATATAAATTACATGCTCAGTAACTAAAGGCCATAAATTAAAGTCAAATTGCATACTCAGTAAAACGCCGGTAGTACAATACAACATCTGATTTGGCAACACACGGTAACTATGGATTATTAGCAGTTGTACGGAATAACGGCTTGCGCGCCAGCGTTTCTTTCTTTCATTCTCCTGCACTCTATTGTTATTTGTTGCACTGTACCTCGAGGTCAAAACCGGAAACGGAAAGAAAAGCAATGTAACTCGGATTAAGTCGTTCTTCAACTCATCTCTTCAATTATTCTTTAGCTCAGATGTACTTAATATCTTATTGTAATTCTTGTGGTTTATAAACAAAGGTAAATTACACACCATGAACACCGTATACGAATTTTAATAATTGTGAGTTACTGTAGAAGTTGTTATTTCTTTATACAAATGTAAGATTTATGAAAGTAAAATGTGTAATAACTCCGCAATCAGTCAGTAAATGTTCTGCAAAGTCTAAATATTTTAGTTTCATGGGGCGCCTAGAGCCACACAATTACAATTGTGTGTGTGTGTTTTTTTTTAAGTATTTGCTAATAGTAAAAACTATGTTTTGCGGAGTGTTGCAAAAATGTCAATGTTTTTTAATTCCCTAACAACGTAAGAGCGTCGTAAATTTCTCTTATCATATTTTTGTTTCAGTTTGAAAAATTCTTAAATCATTAAGACATATAAATACTTGGCAATTTGTGGAGATTCTGAATTCCAATACAGTGCCTAAGATATTCGTTTTCAGATACCTAATAAAATGTTGACTAGGTATCGTGCAATGTATTCCACTGTAGTCCCTGATGGTTATGCAACTGTACTTGTTTCTGGCCTGGGTTCGATACCAGCGGTTGAGCATCTTTAATGGCGGTTTTTCTGTCACACCAGGTAAATGCTAGGATGATTCTTTAGCTTAGGCCCTGCTCGACTTCTTTACGCATACTTTCCCATAGCTTATCCAGGCCTGGACATAGGTGCTTAAAGGTCCTAAATAAATTCAAACTTCATTTCCTTGTGATAATGTCCCTGTGGAAATAATAAAGTCTAGCATAAAATATTTTCCACGGTGTCGGGGTCTTGTAATGAAGTTTTCACCTTTGACGCAACGAAATCCAAGGGGAAAAGCTTGTTTCAAAGTAGACACTAATAGTCCAAACTAGCCGACACATAAGTCTAACTTGGACATAACATTTCATTCCTGAAACTCCATGCAAAAGTTCTGGTGAAACTTAGTCGTATCTGAACATATTCCCGCAGATTCAAAGAGTATGTTATTAACCAACAGCATGTTGAAGGCAAATGAATATCATAAGCCTATTTTCAGAAGGAATGTCTGGCGCGTACATATATGTGCCTCTTCTCATAATGCCTGAATACCGACTAAGGAAGTCGTGTGGCCCGAGCGTTAGGTCAGCGTATCCGAGGTCACGGGTTCGATTCCAGCGTGGGCTCTGATGTTTGTGGATGTTAACAAACATTGTAATTACATAATCAAGATGAGTCAAAGTCAAAAGTTACTAAAAATGGTCCGTCTAAAATATAATATATGCTGTACGTCACTTTAATTTCCTTTCCAATAAACTCATGTACAACCTGAAATAAATGTTTTTGTACGGCACAATAATATGCAATGTTAATAATACACTAATTTATTACCATAGTGTAATAATAATATTTATAATACACTAATTACATGTTCTCTCTTGTTTTCAGAAACTACTCCACAGCTGCATAAACCAGAGGAAAAATCGTAAGGTGGAAAATAAGTTATTAAGTGATGAAAAACGACACTGCACGGAGGCGAACATTTATTTAGCTTACTCGAACTTCAATTTCATAAGTGTGACACTAGTTTCCTTAAATAACAGTGCTGTAATTGTGCGGCTAGCCCAGTCTTTTTAATCGCTCGTTCTTTTTTAAATATACTGGGCACTGAACAGAATGTGCAAAATTACAACATATATTATACACAGGAAACAAATGTTTCTTTATAAGAACCACGGGACAAGAATAAACTTTTCTCTTTTTTTTTGTTGTTGTTGTTGTTGTATAATATGTGTACCGTTATTCTTTTCATACATAAAATAAGCGGATCTCTTTATGGAATATCATATATTAAGTTTAAAAAGACACTTTGTGAAATAAATTATATGTAATTGCTGAATTTCAGATTTATACATAGGCTGGGCGTTGCAATTATTTGATGGAAGTGTTATACATTTATTTGCTACAGTAAATATTAAGCGAGTTCCTGCCTGTTGAGGAATATTTGCAATAACATTGTTCAGAAAGCGAACTTACGTAAACGAATCGCTCAAGTATTTCATGTATTTAGTTAACGAACTCATTAGGTTCGCATAAGCATATGGAAATCTTTTCTTTCAATTTGCATGTTAAAAAAATAAATATATAGAAACAATTTATGGCGAAGAATTTAAGTTCAGAAGATTCGAAAGGCCACCATCACAATCACTGCAGATCGTCATCATCAAATATGTCTTCTAAATAATTGGAAAAGTCTGTATGAACTGTTTTCTCATTTGCCGCCAAACACATTAACAGGCCATCAGAACCTCCTGCTTCTTCCATCTCCATGTATGGTCCAACACCTTCAGGAAACATTTCATCTGCTACAACGGGCTTCATGTTAAGGGTTACCTACTTATAATTACGGAAAGTGACAAACGTTCCGTCAAATAAATCAAAATTACAGTAGGAATATCTCATCTAATTCCTTGCCTTTGGATATGGCTCCCTGGATTGAAGCTACATTACCTCTTTGAATTACCATGCTTATTCTTTGGATAAGAAAGGTTCTTGCTCTATCATCCCCAGATGATTGTGTGATAAGCTTACCTATTTCTTTTATGAAGTTGAGGCCTTCTTTTCCCCATGAACCACTGGATTCGATAGCAAAGGGTATGAAATGGTACTTCTGTGCAAGATTACTATATTTTCTTCTTTTTCCCGCTTCTTTTCGACTGGCGATATTTCCCGCCTGGATTGGATTGTAGTTAATTTCAATAAAATTATTATTTCAACAATTGGTATATTCAGTGGTCTTATAAGATGATACATAAATACAATGTGAGCCAAAAGTCCAGCACCATAGGAATTTGATTACTAAATATTATATTTATTGTTGAAGATGAAAAACGTTTCAGGAATTTGATTACTAACAGTACTTGTTACAGGTGAACATTTACTAGTCTACAGTTGTGGTTTCAATATTGGAGGCAATCACATTGAAAACATATTGTGAATATATTTTATCCCTATGATGCGCTACTTTTGGTCCATCCTGTACATTATGATCATGGAAACATAGAGCTCTCTAGTCAATATTTTAAAGTGCGTCATTTCCCAAAACACGATTAACTAACAAACAATTAATTGCATGATATTCGGAAGAAATTAGTGCAGTCAATGTCCTACCAGCATTTCCGATCAAGTTGTTAAGTTCCTCATGCACTTAAAACATAGAATTAGTACAACTACCATTATCGAGGCTGTAATTATTAGAGTATCACTAAGCAGAATTAATTCATTTTATGATTTAATATGTATGGTTGGAAACATGGTCGCTCCGTAGCATCAGTCCTCTCTAAAAAAGGAAAATATTTTTTAGAAGCCAAAATATTTAGATCAGTTAAAAAAATCTTAAAAGCGTGGGATTTAGTATATAGAAAGTATTTCGTCACCCAAGTAACATATGAAAAGGTTCCAAAATTGAAAGTTGTGCTAGCGCTGTCATCTTGAAAAATGGCGGCCGATATTCATCTATTTCCAGTTTTCACAAAAACTATGCAGCACTTCAAAAATGTAAACTATTTCGTTCAGCATAAAATCACAAATATTTATTGTTAAGACCATTCTTTTCATCGACCCAGATGCCACAAAATGACACAAAAGTTAAACCGAATGTCATAAAACTATATTTTCGTTTCGCATTTATTTACAAATGAATCTAGAAATTAATATCTATAACATAAACTGCTTTCTAAAGCTTTTCCTAAAAATAATTACACATTGTTTTCTGTAAAGAACTAACGAAATTATAATTTTAGGACACAATGTAGGCACCAAGAATTAAATAGTCCTATCATAAAATCGCAAGTAAACTTCACTTAAATTTTAATCTGTTTGAGAATAATAGCGAAAGGTTATGATAGTTATTAAATATTAGTGCAAGCTGATGATTACAGTATACGTTTATGGAACTTTCCATACACTCAATTTAATATATTTTTTTCCAACTGCAAAGCTTTTTGGACATAAAGATGAGAACGTTTCGCATACAAGTTATGACCTGCAGCATGTTAAAAGGTATACCGATTACTGTATTCAGATGGAGTGTAAAGTATCTTGTCCTTTCAGTTGTGGTAAACACAATAATGAGTATAACCATTTTTAAATATTGTACCCATAATTTGGCTGTTGTACTAGTTTCTTATGCTTCTTTGTAGACTGCTAAAATATCTGGCACTGTGGTTTTCCTGCTTTTGAAGTCATGATATCCTCTGGAAATATTTAATTTCTTAACACCTTTTTACTGTCTAACACAAAAGTACTCAGGATACTGAACAGAAAATGTTAGAAAGTTGAAGAGAGCGTTAGTGTGAAAAAATGGTATTGGTTAAATAACAAAAAAGAGTTTAGAAAAACAAATCTTAATTTTATGCTTAATAAACCTATTTAAAACTTTTTTCGATGTGACGCTTAGTTTTCGCGAAAATTAAAAGAAATCTAAATTTTGGCCGCCATTTTCCAAGAGTAGCACAGGCTTGTTTCTTTTTTTCTGGGGGGGAGGAGATTTTTACTATGTCTTCCGCTACAACTAAATGTTTCTGTGCTGAAAGTCTCATGCTTATAAAGTATTGTTTTAACTGATCACATCATTTTAGGCTAAAATGACTCTGCTACAATATACTCGTACCCAGTACCGAATTCTCGGGATATATAGGGTAGATAATGTTTTCCCAATTTTTTAAATAAATACATTTAATTACTTTTGTATTCACTGTTGATAAGCTTTAATTTGATTTTGACTTTCATCACCAAAATATAAGCAATTTATTTCCTTCAGTAACATGCTGGTTAAAATGTTAAAAATGAGGGGTGAAAGTATGTAGAACATGCAATATTCTTCAGCACCACCCCTTGTAAACTGCGTGTTAATGAGAAAAAGTGAATAACAACAACGTGGGTACATACTAGACCTAGAAGAAAATCGTATGGTAGGGTGGACCTTGACTGTGGCCATCTTGAAATCTGCCATTTTGAATTCAGGTCAAGTCAGGTCATCACAACAGCCCTAACTTCGTACTGGTTAACGATAGAGCAAAAATTGGCATACCATTGGATTGGAGAGAACATTTGCTATTAAAATAAGTTATCGCACGCTATGGTTTCTAGTTACAAAATTTGTCGGTTTCAAGATGACGGATTTCAAGATGGTCGCAGTCAAGGTCCACCCTACCATACGATTTTCTTCTAGGTCTAGTATGTACCCACGTTGTTGTTATTCACTTTTTCTCATTATCACGCAGTTTACAAGGGGTGCAGTTTACGGTATTTTTCGATATGAGCTCATTGTTACTTCCCTTGTCAGTCAGGATGGTCGACCGCTGCAATCGAACTCATGACGTCCCGAATACTATATCAACGCTCTACCACTGAGCCACGGAGGCTCGGTAAGAAATGTGCTGTTGAAAAGACTTGTTAAATTATTAGGAACAATGATGATGATGATGATGATGATGAGTGCTAATCCCCAAGGTAGCTCTTGAAATGAAGATCCCAGAGCTAGGTGAACCGATGGTGATTTGCCATTGCCTTCCATCGCATGAAGATGACGTCCTAAGGACAGGACCTACAGTTTAATGTGGATTCCGAACCACTTGTGTCCCCACTGGGATTCGAAACAGGAACACCCTGATTACACTATTAAAAACAAAAGAAACAAATTTAACATCGCAACAAAAATAGATAAGAAACGCTTCTTATCGGTCACCCTGGTTGGTAAGAGGAAAACTCGTGAATTCTATATACCTTATATTCCTGAAGTCGGACACAGTAATATACTTATTAGACATGAGTATTCTCATTGTTTATGATATAAAGTCAAAACAGAACATTTGAAAAGCTAGAACAAACAAGGTCGTTTTTAGTTTTAAGACAAAGGCTTTTACCGTAAATTTAAAGACAGTCATCTTTATTCGCAAATAACTTTTCCGGCATCTAAACTAACCAGGGAGCCAGTTTTTATCTATATAATGTCACTTTCGATAGATTGTAGAACTTAAATATCAAGTTAAAGCTGTCCGAAAATTAGAGATAATTTTATGTTCATTTTAATTACATACGTCTTGTTTCAGTGATATTTATGTGAAAATTGCTCAGTTTTATAATTTTCTTTGTAAATTTATGCAGGTAAACCGCTGGTTGTATATATTACAGCATTAGTACTTTGTTCATGTCATTTGCGTTGAATCCCTAATGTTGTATAACATTTTTAAATATATCTCTAATGTGTGTGTGTGTTTTTAGATATTCCTCAAAGAATCAACATTATATTTAACAAATAAAAACAGGGATGGAATCTTGAACATAAGCCCTGGCCGACATCTTCCCGAATCCTTTCCCCTCCCCTCCCCTTAGCCTAATACCTAAAGACCTTTAATAAAATTTAAAAAATAAAAAAAAAATCTTTTCTGAGAACAAAAATTATATTTATCAAGTACGTTTTATATGTGATTTTTATATTATCCCTTATAGTGATCAATTTAATTAGGAATTGTTTGTATCTTACATGTTGAACTTAACTAAGGTGAACTCGAATGCGAATTTTCAATTGTTTTTCTTCACAAGAAGATCGTGCGTGGCACATATAAATGATATAATACCAGGCAGCGCACGGCTTGCTGTTTTCCTGGTGCCAGACAAATAGAGAAACAGTTTAATGTTCAACTTGCGCTACGCTGGGAATTAAAACCCACGTAGACGGTGGCGCCAAGCCTGCCTCTAGTGGAGTTTTATAAATCTATGGTTGCACTCAAGGACGTTAAAGAGCTCTGCCTGTGACATGTTGGTCACACGCCGGAGGGAGCCCTTAGGAGTGTTACGCGGAAAACAGTGCTCATTGGTTGAGTTACGTCATCATTTGGACTCTAGGAGACACTCCTCTTTCCCTACAGCTATTCTGCCTCAATAAAATCTTACAATTTACTATGTGGAATCTAATTATTTGCTTTATTAACTGTATTAATAAGGAACGATTCCTTTGGAAGGATACTAAAATGAAATCTTTGTAATTTACAAATAAAAACACGAACAAAAGGTTAAATTTAAAGAAATAATTATGAAAACGTTTACGATTAATGATACGCACCACATGCCTGACATCTCTTGAACAAAACTTACAGAAATGGTCTTTTTACTAATTAAACCCAATCTTCATACAAGATAAGAGTAACTTAAATAATGTTAACGTGTCACTGAACAACATTTGGGTATTTTGAGTCAATGAAATAGTATTTGAGACATAATGCTGACATTTATCTTCCTTACTATATTTCACTCGTATTTGTTTTATTTTTTAAATTAGTCAAAATTTTGCTGAAAGTTCATTATTAGTACTTATTCTTTCTTGTGCCTTCATGTATTCCTACCTTGCCATATTAGCTTATCAAGCTGTTAATAGCATGTAAATATATACATACATAAATACATATATTATTATTATTATCAACCGAACACCGTGGAGCCATGGTAATGTGCTGATACCCAAATCGGATCTATCCAATCGAAATCACGGGCAAGCCATCCTAAGTGAGATTTTTTTCATCAGTGTTTCAAAGCACTGCCGGAATGGTACTTTCGTTTTGACTACGGCATCTTCTTTCCTTATTTACTTTTTCATCGTTTAATTTTGTTGTTTGTACCCATGTACAATTACTTTTGAACTGTATTCGAAACGATTAAAAATAAAAATAAATAATAAATACATGTTTTTCGTAGAATTTTAATAATAATTATTATTATTATAGCAAAATGAGAAATGAAGAAAGACATATCCCTAGAGTTATACTTATGCTGAAGCGTCATAATTGTATGTATGGGCCTATTTAGTGATTTTCAACTTCTGCCCGATTATACGAGTGCATTGCTTATTAAAAGTCATACCTAAGGCTGGATTCGAACTCGCGACTTTGGAAGCGCTGGCCTAACTAACTCCTTTGGTTATGCGACTACTTCGGTCATCGATTTGAAAGCGTATCCGGATAAAAAAATGTATTCCTGCTTCAGCATAAAATAAAATGTGTGCCCATGTATAGTGTACATTCTCGAAATATTGCCAAAAATGTAATTAATAACATACAAGAAAATGGCGGTTTATATCCCTTTTTTTTTCTTTCGGAGAGGAAAGAATTATATACATAATTTTTCAATCTTATTTTTTCTCAGCTACTATACATAACACGACCAGAAACTATGACATGTTTGAACCAACATATGTGGGCCTATTGGACAATATCAGACACATCAACCTAGAGAAGCTCGAAGGCGTGAGAGTTGCCAATCTTCAAGGAAGGAAATGCGGGAGCTTACTGAGAAACTAAACACAAAATACAGACGTTAACTCTAAACCACAGAATTTCTCACGCATTTTGCGTGAGAATTGACATGTCTGCAATATAATGTTGAAGAAATACAGTATATTTATACAATTTTAAAATTTATTATTATATACCCAAGGAGTAGATTATGGATGCGACCGTGGCGATAAAGTACTATCCCGGTATTTACTTGTAGGCCAGGAAAACTTTTTTTTTTCTTTAGGAAGAACGGTTCAAAGATTCCAAAGAGTCCAGATTTTCCCAATTGCTGAACGAGCAAACTATCATAGTTCCAAGTTCCATTTATTATTACTCAGCTTATACATATAATAACATTCATATTTAAATATATTTCCTTTGTATATATTTCAAATGACAAAATACGCAAAACAAACAATGCTGTATTGCATATTTTTCTAAGTGCTTGGTAGTACGATTATACCTTATTTACAGTTTCGCTTTTAACAGTTGGACGGTATCAATACCAGTTAAATATATTCGTATATGGAGTGACACCTGCTCGTAACTTTTTCCTTAAAAGTCAGTTTAATGACAGAACTCTGGAAGGTATCTTTTGCATAGTTCTCTGGAAGAAAGTGTACGTAATAAATTTTACAGCTATTTGCTTTGAAATTGTCCTTTCTTTTGCGTACCAAAATCTACTCCTTTCTCGTATATTCATCTTTGGAAAAAGCATGACATCTAACATCTTTATTGTTACGTTCTGTATTTTTACAGTTTGCAAATGCACACTTGTTATTATTAATCATCATTTAAGCACATACGTACATTGTACAATTTATATACACAATAAAATATACAATACACATAAATACACGAAATAAATTTATTTAAGTTCATAGAAAAGCGCTCTGTGATTATCTCGCCTGGGTGTTAACCCACGCAGACAGAGAAACTACACACAGATGTCCAAACCCTGACGTCATTGAAGGCGAGTCCGCAGTTGAACATCAGCGGGCGTAACGTTAAGGGCCTACCTAATAATACTTTAGCTATCTTGGGTCACACGCTATGATAGAAGACACGCTTAACTTCTTATAGCACAGACATTAGCTGTTCGCGGGCAGTGAAATAAAACATTGTACAAAAGCGTATTGTTGTTCAGCATAGGAACTAAATAGAAAATAATAAAATATTTATTGCTGTAGACATTTTCGTGAGTACTGAGTTGTCGGAAACGATATTTAATGACATAGAGAACAACTATTCAATGTTCTGAAAAAAGTAAAAAAAGTATGTAGAGAATGGAAAACTTGGTTCCCAAAATCCCCTTACTTGTGACTTACCTGTATATAGTACGTGGAAAGCGGGTTGATTCTTGCTGAGCGACTCTTTTATTTTGTGTAGTCAAATTTATATCTTTGAATGTTTTGGAAACTTAATTTAGCTAATAAAAATTATGTTTTTCCTTTTGTTGATGTAAGACTTTTACCATACCACTTCCTTCCTTAGCTACAAAATCGCAAGCGTTTACCACTGGTAAAATATGATTTTATCCATTCTTTTGAACTGACTTACTGTTAGATTACTCCAAGATAATTATATTTCTAAGAAGGGGAAAAATGAAATTTTTTGACTAAGTTATACAGCCAACTAAGGTAGGTTTGCGTAATTTTCTGAAATATTTTTCGTTGAAATCAAGAAGTAAAACAAAAATCGACCCACATTTATACCAAGGAAGATTACTGAATTTAAACTGTTGGGTTAAAGTGTTTTGAACTGGCTGCCGCTCTAAAATGAACATTAACATCTGCAGTCGTAAACATAAAATTATCTCGCAAATCAAGTTGTTCGAGTTCATTCTTTACGAGTAGTAGGAGCCGTGATTACAGAGGAAAACTGATGATATTGCCGAGATGAAAGTGGGAGTTCGGAACTTTCAAACTTTCGATTCCTGGTGCCTTTAACTTTGCTATTTCCGTGCAGGAATGAAATTCCTATCGAAGGCCCCATCCAGGCATTTTCCTAGTTGCATACATGAGGCTCGAACTCACTCCCCCTCTCCAGCGTTTTTCGAAGTCCGAGATGTAATTAGTTGACTACAAGGTTCATGCTTTGAATTTATACTCCGGAAGTTAACTGAGGTAAGCAAGTTGCACAGTTCGTAGAAACATATTTGTCAATTTTGTTTTTCAATGTTATGTTTTCAAGGGAAAAAAATATAATTAGCGTTTTCTTTTACTTTTGATTTCCCTAAAGTTTCTTTTTTATATATACATTTTCTACCCACTTGTTTATGCCACGCTTCGCCACTGCTCGTACCGTCCAACTATATTAAATCACTTTTAAGTCGAAAATAGTACGTTAGTTCCTGAATTTTACTGTCTCCATTACCTCTGTTAATTGCAAGTAGAAAGAAGTTCATAATTTGACAGAAGGCCGCAAATCACATGTTGCGGAGCGAGTTGGAGTGGGCAAAACAATCTCGCAGCACAGCTCACGATTCTTGGATTAGCTACATTGCGTTTTCTTTCTCCGCCTTACCGAAACTGAAATTTTCGTAATGTTTTGTGGACAAAATATCGTGTTTTGTCCATAAAAGTTACTGCCAAGTTTTCTCGAGTTTGATCGAGCGAAAGGAGAAATAGAGACGTTAAGTAGTCTTGAATACCGTCCAGAATTAAACAAGGGTGCAGCTTCTGAATTTGTTTTTCAAGACGTGTATTAATTTATTTCGCCTTATCCATTATGTATTCATTTCGCCTCTGAGCTATAAATATACATATAAACTATTAGGCGTATAAATGAATCCACAATATAATAGCAAATACGCAGATAGATATACCTAGGGGGAAAACACACTCACATGCACAAAATGACATCAAAAAACAAAAACAGCACACTAGAACATTGACAATGTTAACAGACAGGTAGTACAGAGATCTGAGTTAAAATACAGTTAACTTAGCTATGCTTAACTTCAATTCTAACTATGGTTAACCTCACCTCGTTCCAAGATATGAGTTTTATAATTTTCATATAGGATATGGATTGAATTTGAATTTATTTAAAGGCCTTTAGGCTACTTTAGCTCAGGCCGAATTGATGATGATGGGATGATTGGTGGAATGGAGCAACGGAAGAACCCCAAGAAAACCACGCACTCTGTATTTGTCCACCACAAATCGCGAATGGTACAAGCCGTGATTGGACTGAGGACCCCTAAGCACCGCCGCCCATATGGTGTGGCGTAAATTAGTATCTCCCACAAAGTAATGCCAAGAGACAATTTTATTTTCTTCTTTTGATTTCTCTTTCGCAATTTTCAACTCCAAGGGACTCAGTGGAGGGTTATTATGGGATAATTAGTAGGTGCTGAATTCCAGGATCACGTGTTTCTAAATGTGCTGCCTTATCTCCAAGAACGGAGATGTCACAGGACGTCAATATTCAGTCCAATTGAGGGGTGTTTCAGAAAACTCGGTATCTATAAAAACCTGTTTGTGCAATTTGAGTATGTTATAGAAAAATAGCTCTCCTGAAAAAAACAAAGACCTTCAAGGGACGTCCTACTCGCGATATTTGGCTGTCCAACGGACATAACATTGATCACATTGTTCTTCTCTAGGAAATCCACGGGACGTTTAAATCTTAATCTTTATCCCGAAAATTGGATGCCCATGGGAAGCCCAGATATGATGGGTCTTATATAATAAATGTTTTGATATAAAACAATATATATTGCACTGATATTATACACTTGTAACTTATATTAAATGTATGTCCGCTACAAGGAATTGGATTTTGTTGTAAATAAGTTTTTACTGTTTCTAATATACATAAGTCTAAAAGAAACAAAGCACATTAAAATTTTCTATGATTTCCAAAATACAATGTTCTTCAATAACATTAATCCCGCACTGAAAGACGGAATATCATTTTTTCTATCACTTTTAGAAGAAACAGTTTTAACAGAATGAGGGTTTAATTCAGCAGAAGTTTTCAAAGTTAGTGAAGATTCACTCTGGAAATCACCATTAAAGAAAACAAAGTTTGATTCGCCAGTTTTGCCAATATGGGAGTAACTTTGAGCAGTTTTTGAAAAAACAAAGTTTGATTCACTCTGTGAACCACTGATCACCGTCACTGAAAATTGAATAGGACAATCAAAATTAGTCAATAGCGAAGGACTAGGAGACCTATTTTCATTATGCACCAAAGCTAGGGCGGCACGTTTAGCTTCCTTTTCCGTACAAACAAAACTGTCTGTTGAGTAGGTGTTATAACACCACAATGAGTTTTGCGAAGACATGATAAACTGAGACCGGTTTAAGTGCTAGTGTTATAAGTCTATTGTTGCAGCTGCTGCTGGGAACCAATCCACCTCTTACTTTTCATTGCCCAAAGTATCAGTCACATCATGAACTTCACCTTTAAATTTTGATAATAACAAGACTATGTTCAGCTTTTTCATATGTAAGAATAAATATATTTTTAATGAACCAAATTAAACTTCGTAAACCACTCAGCTTTTTTCGATTCAACTAGTAATGATGAAAGACTAGAATCATTTTCAGTTCTGCGTGGAGGAAAAGTATCAGTTACATCGTGAAGTTCGCCATCAAACTTAACGCGTTCCACTGTTTCCTCTATAATAATGAATCTGTCCTTTAATGCACCACATCAAGCTTCGGTTACTCACTTTGAACTATTAGTAAAATGAAAATACAAGTTTCACAAGGGGCTGCAGGTGGATATGACCAATTATAATGCTTTTTGTCACGTGCATCAAATCTGTTCTTTATGATTCGTTCTTCACGTAGTTCCACTATTTTATTTCCTAATAGAAAACGAAGTCCATAGTAAAAGTTTGCTTATAAATGATTAGATCCAGGATGAGCATTTACATAACAATTAAATATATCACCTATATACTTTGGATTTAATAACACTCGATAAACTCTTTCATTCAAAAACTGAAGACGGTTCTCTTCACTTAGCGGTGTTCCAAGAATTAAATATTCCATACACTCATCTTTACTTTTCTCCTTTTTCCAAAATGCACATGCAGAACAACGCAGAAAGTCTTTAGTGTTCCATCTACAAATTGATTTCAGTGTAGAAGGTTGATGAACCCATTTTGATCGGCATCCACAAGAAGTCTTTGCAATCAAAGATAGTAAGTTAAAATGGTATTTTCACTGCCATTCTGGACCATGGTTACAGCAAAACTAAAGTCTTAATTTTAAGTAGGTCATCGAACACCTATGTAAACAAGATTCAAATTGTTCTTAGAATTCCAGCAAATGTCAAAGTATGGTCTAGCATGCTCCCCCGAACACCTAGGGTTCGTGACAACGAAAACTCGCCGAGCATAAAAAACGAGGAAAAAGATAAAATACTGAAATATCAGTCATGGTCTATTCAAAACTTTAGACAAAAACTTTGTGAAGATGAAAATGAAGACAGCTTAACGTGAATGCTAAGTATTGCGGACAATCACATAAACACACATTTGCTTATATATTTCATGTAAACAAAACACGTAAAAAACATGTTATTCAAGCTCACAAAGTCAATGTTCCTAAAAGTAAAGCCATATTTTACTTCAATCACTGTGAGTAAATGTAAATTGCAATAAATTTCTTCAAACATTTCAAAATTGTCAAAATTCAGATAAATTCAAACATAAACATTATAAATATGAAAAAATCACAATAGTCATTATCAGTCTATATGTACTTCCCCTCATAATCTGGTTCTGGAAAACTTCTTTCTCAATAAATTTTGTCCTTACTTCATCCAGTCTGAGTAAAAGTAAATTGCGAAGAAAAAATATAAACCCTCAATAGTATCATAATGTATATGATTTGAAAGATATGCATGATCAATATGAAAAAAAAGCTTCAAAAATAAACTGATCACCAATCGTGTAATTCTCACATCCGTATGAATTTTCAATTTTACTAGAACACATAGTGGTAGATGAAACTTCACTGTTCTGCACAGCATTATCACTTTCCTCAGCACGAGTAGCACAATATTCTTCATCACTGTCTCAATTAAATTCTACATCTAAAGTTGAAGTAAATGCACTGCTTCATATACAATTAAATAAGCCTTCATTCTCCGCCGAGGGTCTACCGCCTTCATCCACACTATTATCCTCGTAAAATCGCATGATACTTTTAGTAGTGTCCAATATCATGACTAAAGCGCAACTGTACAAAAATGTTAAAGTAAATCAACTTTACACATTATGACCGATTTTGCAAGTAACAAGATTCAACTGGTTCTGTAAACAGCTGCTATCGTAAAACAAGGAAAGAAATAACTTATACTACGCTCACAAGCAAAATGGCGCAAACAAAAATAAAGGAAGACCTGCACAGTCAAATTCCAATGATAATCAGGGGGATGCAAAACAAAACAAAACACACTAAGAGCATCTAAAGAAGAAAAACAATGTTTTATCTTGCTTCGCGTCGAGCCTTTTTTAAAGTAACAAAAATGCAATTCAACTGGCGCAGCTGTCAATCAAGCGACAGACATAAAAAATCTTGTGAACACCTGCACAGTCAAATTCCAAAAAAAAAGCCAAAGCAAGTTCTTGCACGCTCCCAACACGAAGGTACCTAGCAAAAGTTCTCTAATCATGACAAACAACTCTGAGCATGCGCCGTTTGCCAACTTAGAGCATGAAAACACGAAAACATGAGTTAAATAGTATCCAACGCACATCGCCAGATGTAAGACGAAAAAACAACATGTTAGAACGGAAATATATATGCTGCGCGTTGACGGCAAATGTACCAGAATTCTACTTCAAAATAAAATCATGCCCACCGAAAAATAAATCAAACTCCCTTGATAAAATCCATATCCTTCAATACATTTAACTTATCGCATTGTACGACTGAAAACGAGGCAGACAACGTCGACGGCGACGCGGGGCGATTTAGGTGGTATAACAACATGGCGGATGACTAAATATTAAATAATCCAATCAATGGGTTCATTGTTTATCACATATATTGTATTCTATTGAATATAAAACATTTTAAGTTCTAGGGTGCCTGCGTAACACCTATAGCTACACTACCAAATAAAAACAAACATCCTGAAGGCCATATTATATCAATAAAACAAAAAGTTCCAGAAACTCTACTCCCCACTTTCCGAAATACGATTTTGATTGTCATGTGTCCATTATTTAAAAACTATTAAAAGTGAAGCCTGATTAATAAGGTTTCTCAAATGAGTCTGGTTTTGAATAGGTCTTTGTGCAAGAGAGTGAATGCATAATGATGGAAGGATTGGTGGAATGAAGAATCCGGGAGGAACCAGGGAATACGGGAGGACCTACGGCATTTGTCCACCACAAAGCCACATGGCTGGAGTCGCAATCGAGCCGGGAACCCCACGCACTTGATGTGAGCGCTCTTGCACTGAGCCACCGCGACAGTAAACGAATCTGAAACTGGTTTCTTTCTCTCAACTAGTTCACTTTTTGGTTGTTATTTCATCTGTAGCTAAACGATGGCCAGGACATAGCTAGTCTTCTGTAATTTAAAGTAATGGTATATCAATGTTGTTCACGACAAATACATTATACATTGTTTTAAGACAGTATATTACTACCACTAGTTATTGTGCTTAGTTGTTAAACTAAAATCTAACAACACATTGGCAACTGTACATTTTTCCACAGCGCCATTTGACCATGATAAATAACTCATGCAGAACAGAAAGTTTACATAATAAACCTATTCTTCGTCAGGAAAATCTTGTACACAAATAAACAATTAATGTTTGTTAAAATATGTTCTTTCTATAATTTTCGCTATCTAACGCGTTAGATGTAAGCACTATTATCATTGTTTTAATTTAACTGAGTTATTGACAACCTTATGCCATCTCTGTCTTATAGACTTCAAATTATTTAATTGTCATTCCCATTGTAATGAAAAATGAATTCTAAAACACCTGGTAGTAAGTCATTTGATGATCCTCACTATTTACAGATAATGTACTTATTACTATCCGACGTTACTCATAAGCCACTGCTAGGAACTTTTGTACAGTTCTAAGTTATAATTCCATTTCGTCAATTTGAATATAATGATTATTTATTTAAATATTACTTAATTTTAGATGCCTCTATATAATTCAACAAGTTGTTAACAAGCTATTTCCTAGAAAGTAGGAAAGATATACGTTTTCGGGGAAGTATTTATAGGTATCTGGTAATTTCACGTTTCAATTTCCACTTTGCCAAAAATTCCGAAATTGGTACCCTCTTGCTTTGCCAATACAAACGATAGTGTTGTCAGAAGGAGAAAAGCCTTAATTGTAAAAAGATGGCAATGAAGAAAATAGTAAACTGTAGTCAAATAACCGCTAAACAATAGTATGTTATAATATGCTCCTGTTCATGATTCATCTGTAAAATTCAGATATATGCGACACACACACACACACACACACACATACACACACACACACACACATATATATATATATATATATATATATATATATATATATATATATATATATATTCCAAATAGCACAGGATATTTCAGGGATATCCTTTTTAGATCCCCAATATGCGTACAATGTCCCAGAATATTTGGGATCAATTAAGGATATTCCTAGGATATACTTTTTAGAACATTATACGAATATTCTAGATTAAAGTTTCAGGAAGATTCGTGGAATATTCTGAGAATATCCCCCCAAAAATTGTCCTCCACACATTTGTTAAATGTACTTGGGACATCCCCAGGAATATCCTAGGGATATGCGCTCATCCCGGACATTCAGATATTCGTAGAATATTCTACGTATGTTCTAAGAATGTCTGAGAATATCCCTGGGATATTCCAATGTTCTCAGGGGGATATTCGTAGCATATTCCTAGAAAGTACCTGTGCTATATATATAATGTGTGTGTCTTTAGTGTTGCCACCCATTATGAAAACTCCTGGTGACGCTCTTGAGGCCGACAAACTAGGGGAGATGATTTGGAAGGTAGCGGCCAGGGCTTTACTTAAGGTGTCATCCTGATGAAACTGAAAGAAAATCGTGAACAATTTCAGTCAGAATAGTAGGCAGTGGAATTCGAAACCAGGAACATGTCCATTCTTCATTTAAAGAACATTGTACATTATAAGTGGTTATTCCTGTTGAAAGGACAGGTATTGTAATAAACATGATGCAAGCTTATCCCCAAAGTAATGTCGTATTTTTTCACCATGATGGTAAGAACCATAACTTAACTGGAACGCTACAATTAGCCAGGAAAATAGTCTTAATTGGACTCCAGAACATTTCCACCTGTCTACCAGGTGTTGAATATCTGCTGAAAAACACCACCGGTTTTCGAGACGAAGAATTGGGTCACTATTCGTCGCACGCATCCTCATTTTGTAGTGTTTTCCCGGACAGGTGGTTTTGCAGGCTGAAAAATTGACAGTAGTGTGTTGGTGTATCATCTGGTTTAATTGTTGTTTTGCAGGTAAATTATTGCTCTTTTTCTCACGGTGCAAAATACGAGTACTATATTTGTTATTGAATCAGCTGATACAATAATTGTTGGTCTGATAAAGGTCCTACTGCATAAACTTTTTATTATTACCTAATAGTTTGAACGTATCTGAACTATGTTATTTAACTGACCTGCCAACTAAATTAGGTCACAAATGTGCAAGGTATGGTCGCCGCCATGTTAATAAATGATTTGAAGTCTGTACAAATTCGGGTTTCCAGAAATGCTGATATCTTATTCTAGTTGATTTTGGGACATTCACAATCGGAAATGTCCAATCTGCGTAATGCAAAGGTGCTGCCTTGCCATGCTTCAACATGAAGCATTTTGAATACCATATGTTCGTCTAAATCTCGAAATAACTTGTTAATTTAGAACAATGATAACTGTAAATTTTATTTACTATAGTATATTTCTTTAAAAACATGATCATAAATGTATATCTTGTATTTTAATTTCGGACAACTCTTATGTGCTATGATTCTTATTATACAATTCCCTAAACAATGGGAATAAAAAATATCTAGATGTAGACCTCACATAATGGGAATCTGCTCCTTCGAAGGCAACTGTCTATATGTACCACGCTCTTGCTCTTCAAGCAGTCCGTACGTGTGTTTCCTGGCCCTTAAACAGTAACACTTACACATACGAAATTCTTCACGCCTGTTTACTCGGCCAGTTCATGCCGCATGCACTCTGTATCTACGAGTACTTTTGTGACACTGAATTACTTATCGTTACTTTTCAAGACGCCTGGAGCCAAGAAGAGTCCTAAACATCTCCTCCCTCATCCTTGTAAATCATTCTAATTTTCTAATAAATATTGCCCATTTACACTGCATGTGGAAGAGTTTTAAAAATTTATGAACATGGTTAAATTTTATTATTTCTTCTAGTTTTTTGCATTATCTGAATATGATGTACCACTCAGAAACAGCTTTGGCGCAGTATTCGAATCAAAGTTACCTTACTTTCTCAAGAACATAAATGTCATGCTGCGTGTAACGAAAGACGTTTGGGAAGAAGATGTCTACACACTGAATCCTGACTCAAGAAGATGCAGGTTCGCCTTTGAAAACGAGAGCATGTGGGCATTCAAGTACTACAGTTACTCCGCGTGTATTGCGCAATGTGTATTGGAGAGAAAAATGGAATTGTGTAAATGTACTGATGTGTATGCGGCAGTAAATGCAGGTAAATTAAACATAGTATTGTATTGTATAACATTTTATAACTATCCGCAGGTTCTATATTACTTTCATACTAACTAGATAAATTAATAGTTCTGTAACATTAATTATTGAGTTCGAAGTTATTATTTCGTTGAAGCCAGGCTGCGCTTAAGAATGTTTTTTAGTGTAATGGCAATAATATGTTAACCTATTACTCACATCTTTGTATTATCCACTAGATAGTTTTCTATTGCGAAGCTTAGAAATTTTCAGAGGTTTAGTGTCTAGTTTACTTTGGAACAAAGCAAACAACTGTCTAAAAATATTCCTAAGCTAACACAATTTCCTCTTAAGAATGATTAATTAATGGGAACATGATTATTTTACTACGCCCACGTCATAAACTGACACTTAATTTTCTTGCTTCTGTTTGAAAAGTTTCAGCTCACTAAAAAATAGATAATGTATAATGCACCTAAAATAAAATGTGCTTTATTAGTTGTTCCCTCGCACCTTGTTCTTGTTAAGAAGTACTGTCAAAAAGGAGAACGTATTTCGGTCATATTCACCTATTACGTGAGATGGAGTGGTGTAGTAATATGCAGATATGAGTTCTAACTGACATTAGAAGACTGTTGAAAACTAGAATACTATATTCCAGTAAAATTGACGTGAAGAAAGCCCTGCGTGCCAGCCGCAAATCTGCATCGAGGGAATGTAAGAGGTGGCAATATGTTAGCGTCAAAGATGTAAGGTCCTTGTAGTACGATGGAAGGCACTTTGTCCATAGACAAGTCACTATATGGGATCTCTGGCCACCTGCGCCAAATCCAATCTGCAATTGTCGGTCAGAAATTATACTCACTTGCATTTCACCAATGTTCACTCCTTCTGAGGCAGTACTTGTTGCCCATACTCCTGCGAGTATAGGTTTGCAGTGATTATTTGCCCAAGTGGTAGTTAAGTTTATGCACACAGCTAAGGCACACCTGAGCTCCTCAATCTGCGCACGCGCAATAACGTGACCCGGATTCTTAAGTAACACGTGCACTGTAAATACAATATCTACACCACCTCTTGCAAGCTCATAGCATGGCGCAATAGTAAGACGTAGGCTTACTAAATAAAAAAATCAGGATTCGAATATCGGCGTGGCCAAGACGTTTTTATTCTGTTTTTCTTTCAAAATATAATTTATATGTTCACATTTATTACTAATAATTGCTAGTCACACGGTTCTAGCAAATAGAGGCTAGAAAGCTAGGATGTATATAAATAAATCTTGGCTGGATCCCGTGCGAAGCGAGGTGTGCAAGGGGGCACGGTGCATCCAAAGTTAGCTGGGCGCCGTGAGCGGCGGGGGGAGGGGGGACGCCTGCCCCGGTTAGCGGTGGAAAAACGTAAAAGAGCTGTTAACTATCTATTCCCTGTAAATTTTACGCTAACATTCTATTCCACCTTATTCTAAGATCCGTGCGCATGCGCTGATTGAGGACCTCAGGTTTGCGGTGGTTGTCTTCAGAGTATCGTAAGTGGTAGTAGCTTTATTTGCTCTACTTGTCAACGACTTTATCAGATACAGAGCCTTATATAGCGTGTATGTAGATGTGGTCTTGTAATGTGCGGCACAGGGACTCGGGGTAATAACGTTTGCTCGGTCTGGAGTCGTATGCAGAACATACCTTTTAACACTATTGAGCACTAGATCGAGTATGGACGTGCTGCGGTGCCAATAAAGTAACGGCAAAAAGACTGTCACTCATTAGTCCTCTTTGGCTTCCGACAGTGTGTGTGGCGTAACCACATAACCAAATTGGACGCTATCCCTATGCGAATCTGGTGAAGCATATATGTGTCATGAGGCGCTACGTTCTTTCTGAGATTTACCACGTAAATAATATAGGTCCCTTAAGTTGACCTGTCAGGAAACAGTTGCGATTCAAACTATGCACTAAAAGGTCTGTTTTCTTGCACACAAGAAATTACAATTTGTGTCCAACTATTTTCAACTAACAAGTGAAGTTGAATGATGCAGTCAATATGCTACCTGACCCTACCACCACCGAGTTCGTTCTTCAAAAGCATGCAAAAATGTGCTCATCTACAAAAAAATCTACACCATATTTAGTGTTTCTCGCTTATACTAGAAGTAAGTAGGTGAATCTGCCACTTAGTTAGACCTGTGACACGAATTATGCTTAATTGTGCATACGAAAAATGACATTATGCACCTCACATTTTGCAGATATTAGAAGTCGAATATTCCATGGAATTACTGAGTTCCGTTTGCCACAGCACCTTTCCTAGAAATATATTTAACACATTACAGCAATGAGGAAATTATTAGGTTGCGTCTTTCGACATAATCTTTGGAAACTCCTTAAATCTGTACCCGAAGGAGGGATCAAGCAACCTAAATAGTGCAATCATTTGTCCTGTTTTTATCTACGGAGCTCATTTTTTGTGACGGCTCTTCATGCTTAAATTAGGAGGAAGTATAACTTTCGGAAAAACTTCGGCCATTCATTTGTGCTTGCTTTGTGTCTAATTATACTCTAAAACACTTCATTTGAGGTCAGCTCATCTTAAAAAATATGCATCTTTAAGTTTATTAGGAAGGAGAAGCTTCGCGAGAAATGTAAACTTTGAAATCGAATTTGTCTAAATCAATTGTGCTGTGAAAACATCCATTAATGCTTAATTTCTCGCATTGTAATGAATCATTGAATTTCGTTGGCCTTTACGCTAGAAATATATAGAATTTTGAAACCGTTGTCGTCAATCCTTTGTGCTGAACAATACCAGAGAAAAATTGTTTGTGCTCAATTCGCTCTATGATATGTGTCACTTAATTTTGGGGGAGGCAGTGCCATACTGAATTTGGCATAATAGGTAAAGTATGAAACGAAATAGATGCCAATCGTCTGGACCTTCTTTTTTGCGAAAATCTGGAGTAAAATATCGTTTGCATTAAATGTATCACAAAATTAGGGATATTAATTTTCGTTCTGGGTGAGTTTAACGGTTTAGTACTCAGAAAACATGAATTTCCAAACCAATTTGTACCAATCGCCTGTGCTTAGTGTATGTAGGATTGTGCCGCAAAGGATCAGTTTAAGGATGCCATAAACTAAACCTCACATATCTATTTTTTGTAGAAATTCGTTTGTTCTTTTTAAGATGTCAATGAAGAACTGTAGTGAATAACAAGGTGATTTTATAAAGGAAATACACAATACGATGGGAGAAGTGCTTCTTTCAGAAAGTCAGTTTGTATTATTCGATGAACCTCTTCGTTCAGGTTTTAAAATAAACTAAAGCTTTATGTGTAATAGATAGACATGTGAAATGTACTTGTTACCTCTTCATTTGTGTTCAATGCGTCTCAAATATATGGTTCGTATGGTTGCCACTTCCTATTAATATTCAGTCCAGAAGATTGTAACTTTGAGATTAATTTAAAAAAAGTTGAAACTGAAAATACATTTGTAGCGGTTATTTTTCCGGTAATATTTATGGTTGCGACAAATGGATTGCCACTTTGGCAGAAGAACATAAATTCGGTGTTTAAAAATAAGGTTTTGAGGAAGATATACGGGTCACCGCGCGACAAGATGGCCGAATATTATGAATACTACATAATGGATACCCCAACAGACTGTACGATTTACCCGATTCAGTAAAAAAAAATCACTTCCGCTAAAGTGGGTAGCCATCTAGCTGCACCACTGGATAAACGATTATATTTAATCGTGATTGTGAAGTCGGTGCAGAAGATACTTCTGGGAAGATGGAGACCTCGTTGGGAATAAAACGTTAGATGAGAATTATATAAATGTAGGTTTTCGTATATTGATGATAAAATGAAGATGTCATTGTTAGTTACGGTCGCAATAAACCTTCTAATTCTTTATTATATTTGATTAATATATCTGGTTAGTTAACTAATTATAGTGACATGATTCTCTAATCCTATATAATGGTTCTTCTAAACAATAAAATAGTAATGTTTCTACCGAACAGTAAGGTTTACTTAATATCTTTTATCTGGTCACCCGGTCCTGGATTGAATCAGTTCATTAAGGTAACATACAAATTTAGGGTTTGTTCTATTTATAACAGAAAGTATGCATTTGAAAAACAGCGGCTTTGACACACATGTACTTTATAATGAATATTAAATTACGATATATTCATTAAGATCTGTTCCATTAACCAAATGATTTGTCCTTAATCGGGAATTCGTTTTATTATTCTGTTATATAAATACGAAATCTAGCTTATTTGGAATTCTAGCTTTACCTTTTTAGTAAGATAAAAGATAAAATGAATTTTATGGGTGGTAACAGAATATATTTTCTTCTGTTAGTACTACTGTGCTCACAATTAAAGAGACTATAAACTTCTTTACTTCCAATATTTTGAGCAGAGGAACAAAGAACAATGTCCCGGATATAGGCTGTTAAAACCCTTCTGGATATTTCAACCTTGCAAGGGAACAATCTTTAAAAACAAATTCTATCTAAATCTAAAATTAATACCTGTCGTGTAATATACCGCATGTCCTGCTTGTTAAAATGAATTAACTAAGGATGAAACATATCCTCAATTCAATTGAAAAGATAAAATCACTTCTAGTAGGTTACACTTCCCTAGCAGATGTGCATATGGAATAACAAAGCTGTAGACGTTTTATCTAGCAATACTGCTTGAGTAAACCAAACAAAGAATTATTTTTATTCGATGTCACAACACGACTCCGAACATTCAATTTATTGATGGTCTTTAGACATCTCATGCTCACGTTTAGATAAGGTGGGTGAGAGTATGTTAATAGGTACTCGGTCAGGGCATGATTAGTAGGTATCACACATACCTGGCGTAACTTAAGATAAATCCTGGAAATTTTCACTCAGGATGTGATCGTTTCTAGGAGCATCTGAATATTAAGCCAAGGTTCTACTAACTGATTTACAGTCGCTGAGTATGGTGCTGCCTAGTGCTAACCATGCGAGTGGTCACAGTAATGTACAACTATCTTACGAATAATATAATTTGAAAGATTGGTAACTTATTTGTATTATTTATTATGGAAACATGTTCACATCTTCTTCTCACATGTATCGTGAATTGCACTCTACCTAGTTCGTAACATCTCCTGTACAAAATAAGCAACACTTTAATTGATGTTAAATAAACAACACGTTCCTCAATAAAAAATAAAGTTGGGTAAGGGCAGTCAGAAGTGAATAATACAAGAATCGTATATAGAAAGGCACCACAATCGATTTTAGAAATTAAAAAACGTGTACATAAAACAATCACGAAATCTATTCTCACAAATTAGAACAATATTCTTCAATGAATGTAATACCGTCTTGCTAATTAGAGTGCCTGTTATATTGAATTTTATTTACGGTCTTTAGGTATCTGACATGGGAAATTTGAGAACCAAATTTCGAATCGAGGGACCAAATTAACGAATTCGATAGAGGTCAAAATATACGTACTGGTAGATTATAAGACTCAAATCTAAATAGGGGCGAGTGATATGAACATGCATCTTTGTATATAAAAATCAGATAAACAAGTAAAGAACAATTTGTTCATGTTTATAGTCAATTATTATTAATTAATGCGTCAGAAGCAAAACGTACAAACTCTGTATTATCAAGAAAACAAGTTAAGTGCAATTTATTTGCAGACGTTTTGTGAGCTAACGGTTCAGACTGAACGTGTTTGTACAATGAGCACATCTCACGAATTAAAACGCCATTCATTGATCTGATCAACAAAGGTCAGAGTCAACAGTGTCATCACGGTACTGCATCACGTCTGGAATTGTCCCAGTTCTGCGTCCAGATATCCTGACCTATACCATGCATACCTCATCATGTTTCTAAACAGTGGTGCCGAAAACTGATAATGAGTGAAAGATTGGAGCCGAATAAATTTGTCCCAATGCCATATGTTGAAATCGTTGGTCGAAATAATGACATCAGTCACCAACGTAGCAAATGTCTTATAAGGACTGAAGAAATAGACATCCAATGGCTGAATCAGATCCTGCTGGAATCAAATACCATTGAAATCCACTGATGTTTACAGGAATAGTTTATTTGATTAAAACTTCATATTTATTCGCAGGCCAGGAATCGAGAAATAAAAGAATGGGTTCTCCGTATAAAGGAGATAGACTTGGCCAGAAAACATGTGTTAACATTGTCTTCTGGTCTTTCCTAGCAGACCCAGGAGCATAAGACATAATATTAGTTGGATCGGCTGGTTTGCTTTGAGTAAATGTCCTGCTGATTCTGTACGCGGCTTGTACATCTGCGAATGTAGAGATGAGAGGCATTATTATGTATGAATGCGTCGTTACAGATTCATATCATAAAGTTGTATACGATCACTTGATGCCCATTGGTCGAAATGTTCGTCCTGCATGCATTTCTCTCTCGAAGTGACTTTGATCAGTGTTAAGGATCTGATTGGTAGCCAAATATCATTCGATGAACAATGGTTTAATTTTTGAGACGAATTTATCTTATTTCTGCTGAATATCCTGCTCTTTCAGGCGCAGTTCTTTGACACTTTATGCGTAATTGATAGCGTGACCATCCAGTTCCTTTCCTTAAACTAGTAAATCCATGAATCTGATGCTTTGAAGTTCAATTTATTATTCGGATCAATTTGGTGTTTGATTTGCGGTGCCCATTGTCTGATTGTTCTGTCGTGAATGATGGCATTGCGCTCAAACATTTCTTTAAAACGCTCAAAGACTCTGATGTTTATAGAACTGATCTTCACACGCGACGGTATCTTTTCTCGCGGTCGTTCATGGTTCCAATCGATTTTATTTTTGCAAACTTGGATTAAACAAATGCCAGAGATCTTTCTTCCAACTCCTTTTTTTCTTTCTTTCCGGTGATGGCACATACGACGAGTCACTTCTTTGAGATGACGGTACTTCTTCTTCATGAGACTGTTCCGGCATATTTTGAGTTGCTGTGGATTGCGAAGCAATTTCGGTGTCCTCATCATCACCAAATGCAGGATCAGTTGCGTCAACATCCAGGTTTGGAGAGTTATCAAATGCAGAGATTCAAACCGCTTAACAATCACTCGTTCATCCAATAACTCGGCACGAATCTAGTTAAACATTTCCCAGTCCGCAATGGATGGTGTGTCATCAGTTATACCAAATTTCTGCCCCAGCATGCTAATAACCACTTTCGAATTCATTCTGCAACGACAGAAAGAGAAACACAAACTTTAGAATCTTTATCAAACAATTGTACAGCACTTTACCAGAATGTTAAAACGATTATATTATGTACTCCTATACATAGAAATGGAGAGAAAGATAGATAAAGAGAGAGCGAGAGAGACACGTCCTTACTATTTAGCTGAACGAGAAAAGAGAGGAGAAGGGGCGGAGAGAGAGTGAAAAGGGAACAGGAGGAGAGACATAAGAGTTCTCGCTTTTCAGTTCCAGAGGTGCATGGGACACCTGCAGTCTCTATTTTCTGCTCCTTTTGCTCCTTGGCCCTTAACTTGTTCTCCTGTCCCTTACACTCCTACTCCGAGAGATATGTATTCACCCTCTGCCTCCCTGACCTATCCCCTCTCATTTTGGACCCAAGTCCGTTGAAATTCCCGGGAACTTGGTTCGTAAGGGTCCCTTGTAAGGCTCCGTCAGGGATAATGGAGGGAGAAAGATACGAGAAGATGTAGGTAAGGGCCTATGTGAAGGTGCCATCGTGACATTTAACTGGTGTGACTGAAGAAATATCTTGAAAAAGGTGAGTCAGGATGGTCGGTCGCTGGGATGGAACCCGTAACCTCCCGAACGCTACGCCAACGCTCTACCAGAGAGCTACGTCAGCTCAGTAATTCCTGTTATACAAACTTGAGTCAATCATCTTATGTTATCCCGTTTCAGCATACAAATGCTTGCAAAATGCATTAATTAAAGCCACAGCACGACTTTCATTGTACTTTTACAATCGGAAGAAAATGCTTAATGCCACTACAACTGGAGGACTTTGGGGTGTACATTTTACATAAAGAATACTGGAAACCAGTCGATGTCTCCTAGATAGAGACAGAGAAAACAGATAGAGAAAGAAAGAGAAAGAGCGAAGGAGACATACAAAACAAATAAAAATATACAACAGAAATGTAGTGAAAATACGAAAGCATGTATAACTATAAATTAGAGGTTGTCAGAAATCCAACAGTTATATAAAGGTGACTTTTTGATATTATATTTTGTGAGGGTGATTTCAATATGTAGATGGTTGATTTTAAAACTCATTCAGTCTGTTTCAAAAAGCAGTCGATGTGGAGCAGAAACTGCTAGATCACTTTACAATAAAATCATACACCATATTGGAATGATTTAAATTTCATTCTCTCCAACAGTTGGAATTACAATCTTCGTAATAAAATTATGGAAACAGGATATAAAATGTACTTTTCGAGACTGCTTAGAAGAAACTTTACGAGATTAATTTATCATAGTAGGTGTCTGGGAGGTCGACTCAGATTAATGATTATTCATTAATCCTAATCGGACTCTACAAAACGCATTAGATATGATGGTTGTAGAAGAACAAGTAGAAACACTCGTTATATTTTCAGCGTACGGATACAGCATATACTTAATTTATACAGATTGCTAACAAACAGTGAAATGGGACTTTTTTTTTCATGGAAGAAATTTGAGAAAAAGTATACGATGACCCGTTATGGAAGATCTCACGAGAACATTGCAAATTTCAAGGCGAAAAAGCTGATATGTAGTTCTTGCAACAAGATAGGTCACCTACCAACGGTGTGCCAAAAGACGAAAACTGAAGATACTAACCAATCACAATTGAAGCAAACTGAACCGGAATATGTCAACAAGTATATGTTGAATGCATCATATTTAAACGATATTCTGGCATGTTTTCACGTGGAACTTAAGGAAGGTGCAAATGAAGAGTTGAGCCATTTAACATTACCATTCACATTTAACGATCAAAACTTTCGTGTTTTAGTAAATAGTGCTACTAAAATCCATATTATGTTGATTTCACAACTATTGATCAGAGAAAAGAAACATATTGTAAAACACATTGAAAAAGTGATTCTCAATTATAAAACACATTTGAGTGTTTTGGGAACTTTTATACTTCAGGTAACTCACAATGAGAGACAAGGCAGACGGAAAGCTACTAAAGGCATACCACATCCTCTTCAAATATTTAGTTTCAACATTGGCCAATAGGCGCGACTGACTTCAACGTATAAATTCAAAACTTCTTCTTCCCAGATAGAAACTAAAATGGCAGATACTTGACGTGGCAAACCAAATCGCTTGAACATTAAAAGGGGTAACGAAATTAAAAATGTTCGTTACAACGTCAGGAAACAACTTTATATAATCCTGTGCAGTGGCTTATTTGTATATTGTATCTCAATGAGCTTTTACTGAGAGATGTTTTAAGAATATTGATGTATACAACTGGTTCAAAGGGATTCTAGTAGCCTATCGGACAATTTTAAGTTTTAATTCATGGGATGTACCAATAGTTTGATTTCCAGTCCGTTACTGAAAATGTCAAGGGAAACTAAGTGAGAATATCACAAAAGTTTTAGTGCTTATCAAACGTATTTGCTGAAGGCTTACATTACAGTACAACAAGGAGAGGATAACTTTTATGATGGAAATATAAAATTTTAGAAACTGCTTCCCCAGGTACCCTTAATCATACTAGGTTACTGACGTTGGGCAATCGGAGTCATCTGTTTATGAGCAGGAGAAGCCTATCCAAAAGCTACTACATCTTTTAACCTACATTTTCAAAGTGTATGTTCCAAGTTGGTTCGAAATAAAAAGCCATTGCAACTGCACTGATGGATCACGCTACTTCCACTTTATTTTGGATAAAGATGGGAATATTTGAAATAGAGAGATATAGGAAGTTGTAATACAATCCCTAAACTTAAACTGTTATTTTGCCTAAAGTGATAACATACTTCATGCAGCTCTTGCAGTTCCAGATATTCAGGTGAGAAAAAGTGCAGTAAACAAAATTGTTATTGCTAGGACGAACTATATCAATGAAGTTGAGATCAGAAAATTTTGTAAAACAACTATTATGATTTAGCCCAAAGCGATAACCTCCTACATTATTGATTGGTATGTTTCAGTCAAAACGCCATCTCGACTTGTAAGCTGGATAAAAAACGAAGAACTGTTGGCAAGGATTGACACAGAATCACTGGAGTTTAGTCGAATTCAATGTCATTCAAAAGCAGTTGAACGAGTAGTAAAACAAGTTTCCAGGGCTTCAACCAAAGCTTTAGTCCTAAAGTCAGTCGTGGAATGATTGATAATCAAAGAATTGAAGAAGGAAATTTTGAATCCTAAGCACTAATCATGCTTTTCTGAAAACACTCAGTTAACTACTATTTTTTTTAATTTTCAATTTGTGTGTTGTTGTTTTTTTTTTAAATAAACTCACTGTACACAAAAACTATTTTTATCGTGTGTCTACACAGTAAAAAATAGCTGTGTTAATTCAACACAATGCGGTGTCCCAGCGTGACTACCACTTTTGTGTGTTAAATCAACACAACACACGGTGTTGATTTCGGTATTGTCAGAAAAAAGTCACGGCTGCAGCCAGATTTCAACATAGGTTGCTCAGTTAGAAGTCGAGCGTCCTACTGACTTCGCTAAATTGTCAGACGGAAAAAGCACTAGATTGAAACATTATAGAGGATAAAAAATCTTACTGAACCTCAAACATAAACAAAGTTACTCTCACGACTTATGCCATGGTTTAATCACTTTTCCATTGGTCACTTAGGGATCACAATCCCCATTTATTGAGAATATGTTCCATTTCTATGAAAGCAAGCGCAGCATTTAACATGTTGTTAAGATAAGAAAGCAGTAATAATGCTGCTCAAGTGTTTAGCTGTCGCCATCTTGCTTGCTTTCATAGAAATATAATATTCTCAATGAATGGGAATTCTGGTTCTCAGTTGACAAATAGGAAGTGATTAAACCATGGAATAAGTCGTGCAAGTAATTTAGTTAGTTTATGGATTCAACAACATATATTTGAACCCATACACTGTTTAAATCTATAGTGTAGTCGTTTAATTCAAATGTTGTTCACTAAATATCGTTTCCATCTAGTACACTTTATGTTTGACGATTTAGCTAAGTCGGAAAGACACTCGACTTCTAACTGAGCAACCCATGTTCAAATCTCACTGCAGCCGTATCTTTTTTTCACAGTACCGAAATCAACACTCTGTGTTGTGTTGATTTAACACACAAAAGTGGTACTCACGCTGGGACACCGCATTGTGTTGAATTAACACAGCTATTTTTTAAAGTGTATGTTGACCTTATTGTTAACCCAAAGTTGGGACCCTTAGATCAAATAATGGAAATCCGAAATCTCTTTTCACCTACATAAACTTTTCGAGTTAGAGACAAAAGTTTCCATATACATTAGGGTGGGTCGAAAAAGTCGAAAGCGTAAAAATTTAATCCCAATAGTGCGGAAAAGTTGCAGCTTGATCGAATTAATAAATCTGCAAAATTTGAACAAAATTGATTAATATCTTTTACCGCCGCAAGAGGACCATAATATGAAAAAAATGGTATAAAATTTAAAAGAAGGTGCCTGACAACAGTGTAATTATTTATAGGTAATTTGTCCATTATAAATACTTTTTTTTGCTTTATTCTCATTTTTTTTTCGATTTTTAAACATATGTGCACGCCGTAGCGATTTGATTGTCTCACCTTCGATCTTTAAAAACATTTAAAATTTTATACCTTTTTTTTTCATTATTTTTTCAAATTTTGGACCCCTATATGTGGTAAAAAATGTTAATAAATTTTGTTCAAATTTTGCAGATTTATTACATAAACCAAGTAGCAAGTTTTGCGTGTTTTAGGATTTAAATGTCTCATCTTCGATCTTCAAAAACATTTTTTTTAATTTTAGACCCATTCTTTTTTTTTCATTTTATTTAATTTTGGCCCTCTTCCGGCGGTAAAAGGTATTAATCAATTTTGTTCAAATTTTGCATATTTATTACATAAACCAAACAGCAACTTTTTCGTGTTATTATGATTTAATTGTCTCATCTTACATCTTCCAAAACATTTTTTTTTTTCAATTTTAGACCCATTTTTTTCATTTTTTCAAACTTTCGCCCTCTTCCGGCGGTAACAAATATCAATCTATTTTGTTCAAATTATGCTGATTTATTAATTCGATCAAGTAGCAATTTTTCCGCGCTATTGGGATTAAATGTTCACGCTTTCGATTTTTCGACCCACCCTAATATACATTTTTTTAGTTTTGTCTCACCCTACTCAGCAGCTATTGTGTTGAAAATCTGCAACACCGCTTAATATAGAAATGTGTCTATAAATATCTAACCTGGCTTTGCCACCTCCCTTGTTTATCGGAATGAATAATAATAAATTTAATTTCCCTGTAATGACACCTCTAAATAACGGTTAATAATTTTTAATTCATTGACACAATAACGTTGAATATTAAGGAAGAAACTGTCAAGTGGACTCTCTTGAATACGGACACAGACAAATAGACTATGACTTATCTCAAAGCGAAACCCTCTCTATAGCAGGCAAGGGGTACTTATTTTTATCGTTTGTAGCAGTTTCTACTGAAAATTTATTATAAAATATAGGATGAAGGAATAGGAATATATGAATATAAAATGAAGAATTAACTTTTAACCCCTACATCCATATTCAAGATCGCAAAGAGTAGCATTTACTTCCCTTCCGTCGTTTACCGTTCCATCGCTTCTCAAAATGCAGACGTAGTTTGTCCCGATTCATCGCTCCTGATAACGAAACTGGTAATTCCGGGTCTGGTGTTCCCGATCTATCGACCAAGAAACTGAAATATTTAATGAAGACATATATTGAGTTTTTGTGTTAGCTGATGAAAATATTGATTAAATTAAATTAATTAAATACTATGAACGTTTATTTGATATTATTGTTAGCTGTCGTGAATTATTTCGCGAATGTTAATTTAACACTGTTTTATTTCCATGTTCCCTTATTGGAAAATGGAGGAACTGAAGTTTATAGAAAGCAAGAGTGGAAAAGGTATATTGTTTCACCAAAGGCACAGGTTCAATCTGAACAAAACGAGGAAAAAATGTGTCTGATATTGGCAATGTGTATATAAATACCGAAAGTCAAACCCATGCAGGGGCAGCGTCACTATAAATAATCAGGTTATTAGTATGAAAACACGTTCTTGCCTTCCTGATGTTTTAGACACAGAAATCGAGAGAAGAACTTTGATTAGTTACGAAGATATTTGAGGAGGAGTTTAGTAAAGCAAAATACAGTTTGTCACCAGAATGCCGTCTTTATCAGGCTTGAAATCGTGTTTGTTGGCCTATAGAGTTCGTGCAAATCCTCAGGAGTTCTATTCACAGTGAATTCAGTGAGTGACATCAAATGTCACCCAAATGCTGTGGATCTCGCCACTATCCTAAATGAATATGTTCTACATTACGATGCACTGTAATTACGCGCAGAATTTAAAATGAAGAAGAAGAAGAAAATAAAATCTATCGATCTTGATAGAAGAATTTGCTGCTGCTGTAACTGAATATGAACAATATAGATACTTAGGCTGGGTCCTTTGATACCTTGAATATATGGTTAAACTGGAATAGGAGTGACATGTCGTTAATCCCTCTTGGACATCTATTCTCTAATGACGATTTGCTACTTGCAAAGAAAAACTTTACAAAGTTCTATCGGAGATACCTTGTGGTTTGATTTGAATGGGATGTATAACATAACAATCTTGTCCATTGCAAACTTCTAGATATGTTCAACGCCATAAGATAGTAGGATGGAGATTACTTTCCTGATAGGAGAAACATTTTTTTAAATATATATTTATAGTGTATCTTCTGTTAATTTAGTTATTTATTTCGTTGTTTTGTTTATTTTTTGTGAAATACCTAGTTGTTTATTTGCATCTTTATTTGCTTGTTTTGTTTATTTTATGTGAGTGCATGTTTATCACATGTTTATCTATACATTGTGTGTGTCCATTTCCTTACTTTCGGAACCAATGGATCGGGAACTCGTAACATGCAAACACTACTTTCGTTATCAGGAAAAAAGATTTGGGACAAACCATAGTCATTTCGAAAAGCTGCGGATCGGGAAACGATGAAACGGAAGATTTGTATGATGTTTGTCAAGAATAACAAATGAACATACACAGCAAAACGCATTAACAACCGGGAAACAAGTAAGAATACTCAAGTGGAAACAATAATAATTTATATTATATTTTTTCTAGAGTCAGAAGCTAATCCATATTATTTGTGCGTCCATTTTGTGTATCTTCATAAATTAGTATAATTTATGTTTCTTGTGGATCTTTGTCTCCCACTCTCTTTCTTTAAATTGTAATTTTTTTTATTTTCGTGTCTTACTCTTTTAGCTCTCTTTATATTTTTATCTTGCCAATTGCTTTTCTCATATATACTCTCCCTCTCTATTTGAAAGAGTTTATTATATTCGTACGTATTACTACAAACACTAGTCCATTAGTGTTGAGATTATTAAAACGTTATATATGCAATAGGGGGAGACGGTGACGTATTCGGAAATAGAAAAAATCAGAAATTTGCAGAAACTACACATTTTTAGTTTGTTTCGACAAGCAAAATGTTTATTATACTGTTCTAGTTTGACACAAAACGCATTTCATTAGTAAAATTTGTCGACATACTTACTAATGTTCTAACATTTCAAATATGGCACATGTAAAGTTTCTGGGGTCATAAGAAACATACAAAATTTGCTTTTGAATATTTTAAACTTTTCATTTCATCTTTATCTCAATGTTAGAAATTTAGTTATGGAGTCAGCATTCTTTATGTTCAATTAGTATTCGAGTTATATTATAGGTATAGTATGACACCTACTGGATCTGATACGATGTTGTCCGAGACACTATACAATCAATACACTACACCGTAATGGCGACCGAACCATGAACACACAAACCGTGTATGCTAAATTTCGATTTTAATCTTAATGTGTCCAGTAGAAATCATAGTATTTCATATGACCACCTTTTTCGGTCGCCATATTGAATGTTACTGAATGAATTGTAAACCAGAACATCTATGCTTGAGAACTATCCTCACAAAATATAAATATCAAAAATCGCTTATGTCTTGCTGTTGGATTTCTGGAAGCTTGTACTTCATAATTTTACTTCTTTCTGGTTATTTTTACTATGCATTTTTTTTTTCATTTTATATTTATCCTCGCTCTCTCTCTCTCTCGTCTCTACACTTCACTTCACTTTTCTTTCCATCGTCCTATTTCATCTGCCACTAGGCTAGGGAACATAAACCATAACAAAAATATCATAGCGAAGAGAAAGAGTTTGACGATTATCACAATGGGACGAAGATGAGTGACATCAGCAAGGCTCATAGATAGCTAGAGGACGACATATTGAATGTCTACCTTTACTGCGAAGTCGTAGAACTGACAACTTTACACCGCTAAAACATGTCAAGAAATAGTAACAAATGGTTCATGGATTTTCCTAGGGTAAAATATTCTGGAAGCAAACATGTCCTTCTTCCGGAACTCCGGGCGGGGACTGCTTCAGGGGACTCCAAGAATAGGATTAAGAAATATATTAGAATAGGAACGTGCAACGTACGAACGTCATACAAAATGGACGCTTTTCAACTGGCGGTATGCGAGACCGAGAAGAACTTGCTGGACATAGAGATAGAGTAAGTCCGTTGGGAGGTTCAAGATAGCATCCAATACGGCAAGTACATTTTCTACTACGGGAGAACACAGTCTTATAATTTCGGAAAATAATTCCTAATCAAAAATAGATCCTTTCGACGGTACAGAATATGGTGTTCGTAAACGCAAGACTATCGTACGTTACGATCCGTACTCGATGGGACAACACGGTTTTAACAAATTCCAAGCTCCGGCCGAGGTGGCTAATGATAATGACAAAGATACATTTTACAAGAAGTTAGAAATATTGTTTGACCGATTACTGAAATATAATACGAAAATTTTGTTGGGTGACTTCAAAACCAAGTTTGAGGGAGGGATGATAACCTACTATAGGCAAATCCAGCTTCTATGAAATCAGTGGTAACAAAGGAGGAAGAGACTGATATATTTTGCGATGTCTAAAAACCTACTAGAAAAGAGCACGTACTCTGAACACAAAGATATACACAAATACGCATGGGTAGGTCCGGATGGCAAATCTCTTAAACAGATCGGTCATGTATTAGTAGATAGACTAACAGAGATCAACATGATAGACGTTAGGTCTCACAGAGGAGCATAAGGTAGCACAGAATAACAATCAGTAAGCACAAAAGTGAGGTAAAAGAGAGAAGGCGAACAGAGAAGACAAAGGAACAAAAGAACTGAAATTCAAAATTAAACGATTTTATAATCCAAGCGTGAGAGCAGATTACACAATCTTAATCTCAAACATGTTCGAAATCTTAGCTTAATGCAGTGGTAATAAAATGACATTAATAATGAATAATAAAATGAAATTAATAATAAGCAAATACCAGCTATAGAAATGCTAAACGCAACTCTACAAGTGGGTTCAGAAAAAAAAGCAAGTATATCTGACGAAGAAAATTCGGAAACATAGGAAAACGGCAAGACAATATGCGAGAGATGTGGATACCAGAACCTAGCGAGATCGAAGTCGGAATTTCGATAAAGATTTCAAACCAAAAGGAATAGACAATATTCCAGTCGAATTAATTAAAGCGGAAGAAACCAAACTAATCAATGAACTGTATAAATTGGTAAATTCTATATGAAGAAAGGAGAAGTCTCGAAAGGAACAGAAAACCTCAATAATATTTCCGGTTTTAAAAATTGCTATCAATAGAACTCTAATAATTACCTCGCAATCTTATTGGTCCCAACACGTTACACTTTAGTGAAAAAAACCTGTTATCTCGACTAAACGTATACGTAGGTGTAACGATTGGATATTAGCAATGTGGATATGGAAGAAATAGATCCAAGCTGGACCAGATTTTTCCCTTGTGACAAATGTCAGAGAAAAGATGGGAATTCATCAGCTATTCATTGATTTTAAGAAAGCTTATGGCTCTATCAAAAGAGAAAAACTATACAAAGCCCTGGTAAAATTTGGAATTCCAGAAAACAATGTTCAGCTAGTTAGGACCTGTCTAATTGACCCCATAAACAGTACGGATAGGCACGAAAATAATGAATATATAATAGGGAAAGATATGGATACACCACAAAGTAACACCGCGGTCGTAGTAGAAGCTTGCGATGAGATAGGTTTAAAGGAAAACATAGAGAAAACAAAATACATGATAACTAACCAAAGTGCTGAGAATAAAGGAAATAGATACATACAAATTACGAACGAGAACATAAAGTAAACATATTTAAAGAAGTGGGAGCGTATGAAACAAGCAAAAATGAGATCACGTAAGACATAAAAATCGACTAGCATCGGGCAACGCATGTTTGTACTCGATCTAGAAATTCGTAAACTCGTAATTAATATCAAGGAAGTTGAAATTGAAACTATACAGAACGATTATTCTGCCGGTAATACTTTATGACTGCGAACATTTGAGTATGACCCCAGTAGGTGAACATAAATTACGAGTGTTTGAACATAAATATTTAAGAAAGCTATGCGGGACGAAACGAGGCGAGATAATCCAAGAATCGAGGAAAATTCATAATGAAGAACCCCACGGACTGTACGATTCACCCGATGTTGTAAGAATAATGGAATCGCGACGACTAAGATGAGCAGGCCGTGTAGCTTGGATGAGGGAAAAGCGAAGACTATATTCCATCTTTGTTGGAAATTCGGAAGGAATGAGTCCGTTAGGTAGACGGAGACGAAGTTCGGAGGATAATACTAGATAGGATATTTGAGAAGTAGGTATTTGTGTTGGAAATTGAATTGATCTTGTTCAGGGTAGAATCTTATTGAGAACATTTGTTACTGTGGTGATGAACTTGAGAGTTCCGTAAGCCATAGAGTGAGTAACGAATATGCACCGCTTTCTATTTCTTGCTGAGTGTGTTTTAATTAGACCTTTCACCATATTATGTATACTGCTTCATCTTCCTTTCTTATTTTGTGTCATGTATACTAATTCAGACAAATCTGAAGAAAATTGTTCTAATGAAGTTTGATTACTTCGGTTACATGGGAAAACGGAGAAAAGGGATAGTGGCTTTTCTTTTCAAGCACAATTTTACGATAAGATGATTTATTTCGAGTGGCCTGACTGCAGGGCATTCACAATCGCATTTATTATGATATGTGTACAATCGTGATTTCAAAATGCCTTTTGCTTTCACTTAATCTTATTGTTTCATATGTACTTATGTTGAAAAAGGTGGGTTTAAAAGGGTTATTGAA
>JAGDQP010011116.1:0-53877 GCA_022664845.1 Lepisma saccharinum
GCTTCTTGTTTTAAACGTATAACTCGCTTTGTTTCGCTGGGAGGGGGAACTTCGCCCCCTTTATCGTAACCAGAGTATCTGGGGGAATGCACGCCCATGGCGCCGATCTGCCTTTTCTCGGTTGGGGCTACTCCTACACAGGGTAGGTTTATCCTCATTTATTGTGACCTACTCGTGATGGCACACCCTCATACCAAATTTCGTTTCTCTAGTTTCAGCGGTTTGAAAAATGGGATTTTGGGCAGCCATTTTGGATTAAAGATGACGACTTTTTTCACGTTTTCTTATATTGTTGTGACCTACTAATGTTGGTACACCTTCATAGCAAATTTCGTTTGTCTGGCTAGAACGGTATAGAAAATGGGTTTTGGGGCGCCCATTTTGGATCCAAGATGGTGATTTTTAAAACAAAAGTTGTAATATTTTCTTAAACTGCTCGTGACAATACACCTTTGTGCCAAATTTCATATTTCTAGCGCAAACGGCATGAAAGATGAATTTTTGGTCCGGTATTTTGGATCCAAGATTTCGTCTTTTGATATAAGATATTTCTAATATGTTCGTAACCTACTAGCGATAATGTACTCTTATACTAAATTTGGTGTTTCTAGGACAGAGGTTTAGGCTATGTATTTTGTACTACAATAGGTTTGGCGGCCATTTTGGATCCAAGATGGAGACTTTTTCATCATTTTGCAATATTTTACTAAACTACTCTTGGTCATACACCTTCATACGAAATTTCGTATCTCTAGCTCAAACGGTGCGGTCCTCCATTTTAGAATCCAGATGGCGTCTTTGAAGACATTTTTAATATTTTCGTAACCTACAAGTGATTTTGTACGTCATACCAAATTTCGCTTCTATAGCTCCAGCCGTTGAGGTTGTGTATTCAATACAACAATGGGTTTTGCGGATATTTTGAATGCAAGATGGCGACTTTTTCAAAATGTCGGAAGTTTTCCTTTACCTACTTTTGGTCATACACCTTCATACCAAATTTGTTGTTTCTAGTTTCAGTAGTTTGGCCTGGGAAATATGATCAGTGTCAGTGAGTGACAATGGGACTATATATTATGTGGATTTGCTTTGCTTCAATGCGGGCGCAGCCCCTAGTCTCTCGCGAGGGCTGCATCCCAACTTGGGTGTTTTGGGGGTTGCGCCCCTTTATCGTAGCTACTCTCTTCGGGCACCTTTCCCTCATGGTGCCAATCTTCTCCCAACAACCCGGGGGGAGGGAGCTTTGTCCCCATATTGAAGATTTGCCTCATTTATTCTAACCTACCCGTGATGGTACGTCCTCATACTGAATTTCGTTTTTCTAGCCTCAGTGGTTTTAAAAATGGGTTTTGGAGTCGTCATTTTAGATTAAAAATGGCAACTTTTTAACATTTTATTTTATTGTCGTGACCTACTCCTAGCTCAGACGACGTAGAAAGTGATATTTGGGCGGCCATTTTGAATCAAAGATGGCTACTTTTTTAACATTTTGTATTTTTTTTTCTTAATCTACTCTTGATGATACACCTTTATGCCAAATTTCGTATTTCTAGCTGAAACGGTGTGGAAAATGTTTTTGGGCCCACCATTTTGGATCTAATATGGCGGTTTTGGATACATTTTTTAATAATTTTGAACTCTCTAATGATGATGCACCTTCATACCAAATTTAACTTCAGTAGACCAAGCGGTTTGTGCTGTGTATTCTATACAACAATTAGTTTGGCGGCCATATTTTATCCAAAATCGCGACTTTTTGAAAATGTAACATTTTCCTAAACTACTCTTGATACTACACCTCGGTGCCGAATTTGATATCTAGCTCAAACGGTGTGAAAGTTGATTTTTAACTCCGCCATTTTGGGTTCAATATGGCGTCTTTGGAGACATTTGGTAATATTTTCGTAACCTACTAGTGATAATATACCACCATATCAAATTTCGTTTCACTAGCTCCAGCGGTTTGGGCGTGTATTCTATAAAGCAATGAGTTTCGCGGCCATTTTCTAGCCAAGGTGGTTACTTTTTTAAAATGTAACAGTTTCCTAAACTACTCTCGATATTACACATTTGTACCAAATTTGGTATCTCTAGTTCAAACGGCGTGGAAAATGGATTTTAGTTCCACCATTTTGGATTCAATATGGTACCTTTGGAGACATTTGGTAATATTTTCGTAACCTACTAGTGATAATGTATCACATTACTAAATTTCGTTTCAGTAGCTCCAGCTGTTTAGGCTGTGTATTGGACGAAAAGTCCTTTGGACCAAATGTCGATTGGACGAAATGTCCTGTGGACGAAAAATTTGTTGGGCCAAAAGTCTATTGGACGAAATGTCTTGTGGACGAAAAATCCGTTGGACGAAATGTCCTGTGGACGAAAAATCTGTTGGACCAAAAGTCTATTGGACGAAATGTCTTGTGGACCAAAAATCCGTTGGACGAAATGTTCTGTGGACGAATTGTCTAGTGGACGAAAAATCTGTTGGACGAAATGTCTTGTGGACGAAAAATCTGTTGGACGAAATGTCTTGCGGACGAAAAGTCAAGTGGACGAATTGTCTCTGGACGTAATGTCTGTGGACGAAATATTTGTGGACGAAATGTCGCGTGGACAAAATTTCGTTGGACGAAATGTGGTATCACCCACTGCACTATTAAATTTGTATTTTTCAATAAGTGTAATATGTCGTCTTAGAAAAACGCATATAAAGCGAATTCTATGTCATAGTTGAAAACACTTCATAATTAACTAAATATATGTTGAAATATAGTTTAAAATTCAATCTATTTTCAACATGCAATAAGAACATGAGAAACTTAGTTAATTTTATTCTATTCGATTTTAAGCTCAATTTTTATACAATTAACTTGGAAAGATAATCCAGGGCACAGTTCAATATAATAGTTTTAAAAAAAATCAAAATTAACGTTGTATCTACGAATTAAAATTTTCGCTAGAATATAGATTGAAATTCAACGTGTTTTCAACATGCAAAAGAGGACACATAATAATATAATTAATGGCATTCAATTAGCATTTAATTACAAGTTTTATTCCATTAAATTTTTTAAAAAATCCCTTGAAACGAAATTGATACCGTTTTTGAAAATTACAGTTGAATCCATATCGAACTAACATCGTTTCAACAATATCTCAAGTCTTTGTTGAGATTTATATGATTTAAACTTAAATGTACTTTTTTCTACCGATAACGGTTAATCAACGAAATAAACCAAAATTCAACGTTCAAAACATATTGCAATTGGGGAAAATACACACACGAACGAAATTCATAGAAACGTCATGAATCACGCATCATTTAAGACACGAGACAGATTTAAACCCAGTACAACAACTGCTCATAGTAAGATGTTCTCTTTTAACCTGATTCCCACCAGACAATTATCGAAGATGTAACTGTATCTTGATATAAGCTGAAGGTCACTTTCTTCACAAAGTCTATCCAAATACAGTAAAAGAAACGGACAAAGTGGGCTGTAACCAAAGGAGAAGCAAAATGATAGACATTATTTCAGTTGATAGAATTGCTTAGAATTTATCCTCTTCTTCTTTAAATTCATGTTATTACTTCTCTTACTTATTGAGTCGCTGAGAATGGAAGCTAGTTGGTAGGAGTTGGAAGAAGAGAGAGAGAGAGAGAGTCTGTGTTGAAGAGTTGGAGATGCAATTAAGATCTTCTACCGTTTAAAGCATACAGCTCCTGTAAATTGTTCTCGTTAATTGCATTTTTGCTGTCGCGTTGCTTGAAATCAAATTATTTTGATTAAGGAGAACAATTGACAAGAATACAGCGTCTCTAATAGAAATAAAATGCACTTCAACAAGTGTTCGGAAACTTCCATTTACAAAGGACCTTCAACAGACGTGTTACAGGCTGTTCCCATGTAAAAGTTGGTAGTAACAAATACTTGTATACCATATGAACTCGCTCTGAAAGAAATAGTCACGTCCTTATTAAGAATACGCCCTGATTTAAGGTATTCGGATTCAAATTTCGATTCCAGATTTACGGCCTGGATCTTGAGTTTGTCCGATTTTTGAACCGTATCCAGGTTGAATATCCACATCTTTCTATCCGATTCCAAATCTTGGATCCACCAATTCGAATATGAACATCGGACATCTAGACCTTGGAACCGTGTCCTGGTTTGGGATAAGTATATCTTCCTATCGCAGAATTTGAACTGTACATCTCTGATGTAGCCCTGCGGTTTCGGATATTCAGATCGTGGAACAACGTTCTCATTTGAGGTATATGCATTTTTTTTTATTCCGGATCTCGGATCCACCGGTGCGGGTATTGGGTTTCTAATATCCAGATTTTGCACGCATTCCCTGCTTTGGAATAAGTGGAAGACAGGCGGCAAATGTGGAATACCATATTTGTTTTTAGTTCCACTTGCTTTAACTATGAACAAAGAGATAAGAAAATTAAAGGGAAAATACCTTGTACATTCTTCTAATACAAGCAATGATAAAAATCTTGAAATTGTTATCACAGTTTTGTAAATTAGGAACAAAAGAAAAGACGGAGCAATGTGCAATACACAAGATAAGTGGACACTTATCTTTGAACATTCTGCATATTCTTTTTCTCACTTTACGTTTATTTAGCGCGTAATACATGCGGTTATTTCAACTCTTGTTGACAGATGTAAAATAGACTCATTCACCAAAGAATTACAAATAAATGAACAATTAAAAATTCTTATAGGAAGGAATTCTTAAATTCACCCACAATCAAGTGAATAATTAAGAAATATAAAAATTCTTATAGGAATACAATCCTGTTCACTGTATCAAGGAATAAAATTGCTGATATGAAAGATACTTACAAGGGAATGTTTTCTGATCGCACAATAATTCTGGTGCGAAAATTTGTTTTTCCTGAAGAATGGGTTACGCTGATATCAGAAAGGACGACCATTCATCTATGAATTGCTATCTTGCTCCCCAAACTGACCAATGACTACTCGAATGCTGTATCGTACAAAAGACTGGAAACAACCTTGTAAGTTGTAAACGCTTGAAGAGATTGAGACAAAATATTAAATTGAAGTGGATGCTCCGTTACCAGATGCGAGAAATGAAAATCATGGCAACCACCTTGAAAGCTGCCATCTTGTAATTTGCTCCAGAATTTGTTATGGAAAGTGGGTCATGTGAAATATCGTTTTAGACTAGCTTGTTTCAAGAAATCCAAATCTGAAGTTAGCTTTTATCTACCTTTATTTCTTTAGGAAATAGGGTCCCTCAATGTTGGGATTTTACGACCTACAACATGTGCATCAAGGTACACATTTGGGCGGACACAAAAACTCAGCATTTTTCTCAAATCTTTATGGATCCTGCGAAGCATATTGGGCTCAACAGCCGTGGAGGTATGGTTGAATCCGATGCTGGAGATGGTGTAGCTTGTTGATTCTTCACGATGGTATAGGTCGTTGAGTTTTCACGATATGCACTATTCCAGAAGCAAGTCAATTTGGGGAAGAATGATCGTCCTTTCTGATCTCAGCCTATCACATTCTTCAGGAAAAACATATTTTAGCACCAGAATTTTTGCTCGAGCAAAATATATTTCTTTGTTAGAACTGTTTGTACACAATGAGTTTTAAACATATAATTTGTCATGCATCATCATTAAAATTGTTTACCAATCAAAATTTATGTTTAAAATTTTGGAAAATTCCAATTCCACATTGAACGACATTGCCTATTATACTTCACCCTCCAAACATGGTTTTGGTTTGAAAATTATTTTATGTATGAACGAAAGCATTTCGGATACTTATTTTAAAATGTAAATATAGCTGGAATATTTACGAAAAATAATAAAATAGTATAGTGGATGAAATCTTGCCGTGTAATGGATTTCTGGCTAGCAAACAATCCACACGGGAAAACGTGTTGCGTCAACAAAATGTCTAAATACATTCTAACTGCAAAGATTTACAATGCAAGGCGGGAACTGAGCTGCTCATATCACTGTACAAATTGTTTGTTTGCAGTCAAGCCCAATAGATGGTGTGAGCACGGTATTGTAGAAATGATGGCATTCCAGTTTACCTGGCCCATTCCACGTTTGTCGCCTCTAATCTATACCTTTGGATCGAGATTCTGATCTCGGATCCAACGATTCAGATCTGAGATTTTCTCATATTCTGATCATGGAACCACTTTCTGGTATAAGACTTCCACATCTTAGGAGGCAGATTCTAAACACGGAATTCACTGGTTCTGATCTGAGGATACGGATATCCAGATCTTGCAAGCACGTCCTGATTTGAGATATCCACTCTCCCCAAACTTCAGAATGATCCTGATAAAAGTTTCAAATATTTAGGTCTTCTGACATATGTTAGTCGTCATTCTTAGAAACGTAGCACTAGATAATGAAATGTTTTCTTTAAATTGTCTAGCTTGAATGAGTTCTGGTTGTCAGCAACCGGATCGGGAAAGAGCACAATGTAACAAACACATACTTAAAACAAATCATAATATTTACCGAAAAGGTCTGGTTCATTTTCGTTCATGAAATATTAGAAACAGTCGAATATGTTTCTGTACTATTCTGTCCAAAATGTGACCAAATGGTGAATATGATAAAATATGCGTTTATATGACTAATATATACGGTGGCATGACACTCAAATAAATCAGTAAGATGTTTAAAATATGTTATTATGGAAAATCAGGTAAGAATAAGAGGATGTCGTGTAAACAACTGAGTAGCAATTATCGCCACCATTGTTCTACGGGAAGGGTAGGGTTGCTAACCGGCCTACGTTTTCCAGGTAATTCCGAAAATGTTGTCATATTTCTGATTAAAGTCGGAGGTCAGTACAGACCACTTACCGGCCATACACATGACCGGTATTTTATTTCTGATAATCTCTATAGTGGAGACGAAAGTCAGACCTGGAATAAGGTTTCCATTTCGGACTCGCCAGTCACTGTTTTCATTGTCTTTTGTCTGTCCTTCTACGTTGTGTCTTATTTTTGTCTTTTCTGAGTAGTGGAATGGTCTAATTTCTTTAATATAAAATCTTCAAAGTTTATGTCAAATCTTTCCTATTATTTTTCGTTTAATTTTCAGGCCATATGTTGTTTAGGTACATCCTAGGGCGTTAATTTTATTGCTTGTGTAAACTGGTATTGTTGTTGACTTATTACATGTTGTTTTTTCTCTTGGAAAATAGGCCTATAGTGCCGTAGAATGAATTGGTTGCCTCCATTCTTGAGCTATTAAAGTTGACATACAGGACTAAACTGATTTACTTTCCACTTTTCTATTCTCGAGAGAGGTCTTTCGATATTGTTCATCACTTCTAGTTCTTGATTACGTCCTTTTTCCTGCACAAGAGAAATGAAATTACCCTTTTACTCTTTTATGCCTTTTTCAGGGCATTTTATATCCCCCTTTGGTTTATACAACCACTTCTCGTAATAGTTAGTTATCAATGGAGTTGCAGGTAATTTTATTTCTTATAGTTGGCAATCCTAGGAAAGAAGTTTGTTTAACTAGGCGATTATCAATAATCATACGTTCCGGTATTGTTCATAGTTTCTTGTAGGAATTTTTCCTCTATGATTTTGTATTCAGTTAGCACCCACCTACTTGAAGATATAATAGCGGACCTTGATGTTTCTATCGTTGATCTCCGGTTAATAATGGTTTACGTTGCTAGTATATTCAACAGAAAGGGCTACCTACTACTATTCTAATCGCATAAACACATGTAAGCTTCGTAGATTTCAGTAACATACGTCAAATCCTTCTTTCGTCATCAGCTTCCCATAGCAGGTATAGTTGTTCTAGTCAGACTAAATTATTGCTTCTGAAAATGAGGTTCGGATCTCTGATGCTCAGCAGAAGGTTATTGAGTGGTTTCGAGACTATCTCGGGAGGCGGGCGTAGGGCGTTCTAACACTAGATTGTTGTCAAAAGGATGAACTGCAGTAGGTAAATTTTTAGAATACGTTTATCCATGTTTTGTTAATTTTATACAATATTTGTTATTGTGTACATTGAAATGAATTTGAATTTTATTTATGTCCTTTTTGGCATCTAAGTCTCAGGCCGTACGTTGTAATGAAGCATAAGAGTTATACATACGATACACTGAAATTTATTGCACGACGTTTCCACTATATTCGACTTTTTTTTTTGCAAGTATTCATTTAACTGTTATTAACTCACTTCAATAAAAATCATATACATTCTAAATTAAAAAAACGGAATTTCTCTATTTGAACAGAATATTTCATCTTTCGAGAGGGGAAGAGGGACCACTCTTTCACAGCGGAGTTCATCGGAGAAATGATAAATTTCCACTCGAAAAAAGGTAGTCCTTTACGATTGGAACGTAGACTCTTTTAAATGAATGTTCATTTATTCAGATAAAATGTTTGTCCTTTCAACATGGAAAGACCCAATAAAATGTTTAAAATCTACTTTTCAGCCAGCTGTCCAAGACCTGATCCCCTCAGTCAGCCGGCCAACAGTGAGCGTACGCCTTCGAAATGGTTTCTTTCGCTTCATCAGGTGCTTAAGAACAATCTTCAAAGATTTCTTGTACATATTTTACTGTTGACGTCTACCAGTATGTTTTTGTCACTAAGAAAAAAATGTCAGGTTTTCTGTTGTCATTTTTTAACTAAACAAGAGAAATTTCACAGTACGGCTTGTAACAACTCTCCTCTGGCAGTCACTCCTGCCACTATAAGCCGCCAGCTATTTCCGGTTTGAGAAAAATATCCTCTCACTGAAAACACCCAGCGACCCACTATAACAAGAGTAACCGACAAAAGGAGCTGAAACAGAGGAGGATCCTCGATGGGACCCCGCAATTAAAGCCGTTACTGTAGGTTAGGTAAGAAAGTTGTAATAGAAGTTCAGAAACAAATCTAGAAATCCTTTTTCATAAAAACGTATAATATGAACTATTATCTTGTCAAATTCACAGCAAATTACAAATTCCATTACAAATGTGACCTATCGTTTTATAGGTCCTAATCACATACAATGAATCGTTTGAACAAATCGAGGAAATCATGACATATTCCAAGAAACTCAAAAAATACACTACGATATGAATATAGAATTAATATACCAAATAATTACACTCAAAATCCTGTGAAACAGTATATCCAACTTTTTGACTCAAATTATGCCTTGGATTCCTAACTTCCCCTCTTGTGGTTTTCACAATTTCACGCAATAAATCCACGATCCGGAAATAGGAATCTACTAATAAATGACTGAAGTAAACGTATACCAAATATGAAAACAATCGCACGAATATTCTAGGAGATACGAGGTAGTGGTCACTAACCCAACAGTCGGCTATCAACCCGAACACGTGGTTACTAAGAAAGATGAAAATTGGAATATTCAAATAATTTCTTCTGATATCAACGTAAGATAGATCAAATAAATAATTGCAAAAGTTTAACAGCAATATTATCGCGACATACAATACGATGGCAATAGATACATACGATACTAATTTTTCGACGCTACGAAGGACTCTATATTCAAGTTCATCTAAACACGATTTCCTTAATCCCAATTGAAGCAATACCTTTCCCGACGAATATTTACTACTTGTAAAACATACTTCATTCAAATAAACTATCTCACTCATACACGAAGAAGTCACATAATCCGGCGAAACTGAAATTGGTGAAAATTCACACTTACCAAAATATACGCGAAATTGAAGATTCTCAGAAATAATTAACGACGAATACGAACACAAAAGACGACGATTTAGAAATTCCACAAGGACGGCAATCAGGAATCCATAGAAACTCGTAGACTTCATAAATGCAGATACGCTGTACTCAATTACGTAATAAATATATAATTTCTATCACAATATCTAACACACCAAATATCAGTTGTTTCCCCTGGTGAACACTAGCAATTATGAGGACTCGTGGTCGCTCATGCCGACAGGTACAAATTGCTAGTTACATTTTCTGCCGTTAGGCGGCTCTGTTATACATCAGTGTTTCAAGACAAGTTTTGAACATCTTCACAAAATAAAAAATAAAAAATCCACTAAAACAATAATAAAAAAATAACCAGAACTCTATCTGGAGGAATAAAGGGTAGCGTAACTACAAAATGTTCGCTACAGGCTTCATATTTCAATAACCATCGCGGTTACAAATGGCGAAGAACAAACTTCACTAGTAGCCATGATGCATTATGAACCACTCTAAAAACATGAGAAATGCATCTTTTAAATTTGAGGAATAAATTACATATAAAGCAGTGACGTAGTGAGGGCGAGGCTTCTGCCTCAGGCGCTAAAATTCAGCTGCGTAGAAAAATATATATAAAATAAAAATATTCAAATGTACTAAGCACCGAAATAAAAATTTAGCAGGTTGAAAAAGAACATTCATCTTTTACTGCAAATCACACACAAAATTGCAGTTTCTATAATAATTTCTTCACAAAATTTATAAAAATGGTATAAGTGCCATGTACGGATGTTTTGTTGAATTCCTATATACACTACATTAAAATTCCAATAAAAACGTAGAGATGGGGACAACATTTTATACATAGACCTCGAGTTGAAATACCTCACAACGGTTCTGCCATATAATTACCAGCGGAATTCCATCTAGAAAGGAGACATTTTCGATTTAAAGTGAGCGCGTTTCGTCGACAACCACTCTTATCGATTGAAAATTCCGCTCTAAAAAGAGTAGAGTCCTTCTTTTCGCTCTAAGAACAAGAAACATTCCGCTCTTCCAGGTTTAGTGTACAGTAATTAAAAACTATTGACTTTAAATTTATTTATGGCAGTAAGGCATCTCAGGCTCAGGCCGGGATAGGGTTGGGTAGAGAGTGTTGGAAGGTAATTACTTCGTAAGTTCCATTCGGAAATACGCCTAGAGTGACTGAGAGAAAACACTGAAAACAACTTAGTCACAATGAAGAAATTTCTTATTGAAATAAGTTAAGCAAGGCTTAAATGTATACAGTCGAACTAGGAAGTTTTCTAACAAGAAGCCACTCTTCCCTTGATTTAAGTCCAAATCCCAAATTTGGACCCTCATAACTCGTGAACGGTAAAGGTCTACAGCATAGAACTGCACATGGTTACTTGGCCGCGGTGGCTCAATTGGTACCCAGACGGTCGAACGGTGTAGTGCGGTAGTCTGTCGAATCAAGGATCGTGGGTTCGAAACTCGCCTCGGGCATGGACGCTTGTGAATGTGTTTCAACTTAGATTGAAGAGAGAAGTTCCACAAAAGGTGAAGGTTAAAAACAAGTAATAACAGCCCGCTTAGGGTAAACTTTAAATAAATTGGTAGAGCGCTCATCTCTGGTGCTAGGGGTCATAGGATCGATCCCTGCTCATGCCATGTGAGCTTTGCGGTGAACAAACACCGTGTGCTGGATTTTCTCGGTATTCTCCCATTTTCTTCATTATACTATTTCATCCCATCATCATCCATCCGGCCTGAGCCAAAGTTGCGTAAAGACCATAAAACTAAACTCAGATTAAAAATGCACATGTAACTACTGGGGTCTTGATTTTGAAAGTTCTTTTACTAAACATTCAGGTTACACAAAATGTACAAGTCCAAATCACACTTTTGGACCCTCATAACTCGTAAACAGTAAAAGTTTTCAGCATAATACTACTCACGATTATTACGGAGGTGAAGAACTACCACCATACCAAGTTTTGTTAAGATCGGATGTATTCCGTATGAAATGTATTTTTATTGCAATACTCTTTTACGATATATTAACTCTTTTAGGATTTAAAAAAAATCAATAGAAGAGCGAAAAAGGTAAAGAAATATATGTGAAGTAAAAGTCCACTTCACAAAAAGATAAACTCTTGATACTGCTTATACACATTTTTTTCTGCACTTGCCTGAGACTAAAAATTAGAAAATAAATTAACAGTACATCATAAAAGTATACAATGTCTATGTTTAATTATTCACAATTTCACATGTAGAATATGTAGTTCTTTCTTGTCCTTTTCTGGATTTAAAAAAAAATGCAAAAGAGGTAATATATAGTAAGTGAAATAGAAATACGTAAAATACGGAATGCATCCGATCTTAACCAAACTTGGTATGCTGCTAACCCTTGACCTCAGTAATAATCAGGTGTAGTACTATACTGAAGACTTTTACCGTTCACGAGTTATGATGATCCAAAAGTGCGATTTGGACTTTTACATTTTATGTAACCTGAATTTCAGTAAAAGAGCTTTCAAAATCAAGATAAGAGTGATTTTTTTTATTAAAAAAATACCTCGTTACGATCAGGATGGTAACGTTTCCTTAACGAGTTTACATCTTTGTACAGATTTTGTATGTTATTTGTTTTGCCGTTTTTCTTCATCTACTGAACCTTTTGCGTCCGATATTCTCGCTTTTTCTTTCTGAACCTCCGTGTGGCATATCGCGTTACTGTAGTGGTTTCCTGGTTGATATTTGCTTCTCTTTTATTACTCAGCCATCGTTGCCTTACTCGTTTCGGTTCCTCATTAAGCTTAAGGCATTCTGCATCAAACCAACGCTTGTTTTTCTGCTGTTTCTTCTCACCTAAACGTTCCTTCACTGCGCGCTTCATTGTATGACGAATTGCCTTCCCACATCTTACTTACTTCAATTTCATTATTAATGTCATCTTTATTACTACTAGAGTCGGCTTAGTTTTCGAACCTTTTTGACATTTCCAGTTGGTAATCTGCTCTTACGCTCGGATTATCTAATCGTTTAGCTTCGAATTTCAGTTGCTTTGATCCTTTGTCTTCTCTGTTCGCGATGCATAAATTTCCCTCATTTTTGTGATCACTAACTGGGATATTAGTATCAATGAAGTTGTTAATAAAAACAATGAATTTAAAAAGTGGTTGCGAGAGTGACGAGCTACAAACAACGCACAGTGTGTAATTTTAACTATGTAGGTGGGAAAGAAATTGACTAAGAATATAAAATAAAAATGATCCAGTATTACGTGTTGTATGATGTAAATGGCATAATGAAAAGCAAAGGAAGTAAATATAACAATCTTTTGAATGTAGGAGAAAGAGGAATAAGACGAGGTAAGGGCTTATCAAACGTGTGGAAGGTACTGCAGAACAGTAGTGATTACATCAACTAATTCGTATGCGAACAAGATAACAGTTAGATTGAGTATATATTGAGCGTGTTACGTGTGTGAGCAAGACATTGATATAATTTTCAACATTTCTCAAAACGGCAACAGATAAGTAGTGTTAATGCTAATAGAATAGCCATTTTAAAAGTTAACAAACTGATTTTCAGCCTGCTCATTCATGATAAAATACTGTCATTAAGAACGTTTTCCACTTTTTTTGTTTTTGTTTGTGGATGTGTTTGGGAGAGTAAGCAGACGACAACTTTGTAAGACCTAAACATAAACGAAAAACGGAGAGTAAACGAAAACACTAAACTTCTATTTAAAATTTGTATATTCTAATAAAACTTACTGTTTTTATATAATACTACTTATACTGCACCGCTGCATTTCTCGCCCCAAAATATAATATAAAAAGTGATGGTTTGGTCCATTTTTGAGTGTCTGAACTCGAAGCCTCCCTCTCCTTCTTTCTACATTTTCAAAATGTTATACAATTCACGAAAATAGTTAGATTAGACGAAGTCAGGTTAGATTTTTCTCCTTGTATGAACTTTCAACATGTTACACAATTTACAGAAACATGTTTGGTTAGATTATTTTACGTGATGCAAACACCAGACAATGTTCTGTGCTGTTGTCACTTCCCGGAATATTACTGCAATAAGGCAGACGTCTTTGGAACCTACTACTTTCAAGACTTTTTATGTCTGGTGTACCGGGATCATTGGTCAGAGTGTGAGGTGCTCGTTCGAAACCAAAAAGGTTTCATTGAATTTTGAATTTCAATGTATTTATGCCCTATAGGGATCTCAGGTTCAGGTCGACCAAAAAGGTTTAGAAGTGCTCTCTGAGAGCCTTAGAATGTAGTTCATAGAGTGTAGTAATATACTATAACATACCTATATTTGCTGTTATCTAAAATAAACACAAATTTGGGTATTTCTTTAATTAAATATATCTGTTGTATGTATTTCGTAAACTTTACCTTCCAATGTATATTTATGTTAAGCGTCATTAACTAAATGACGTCGCCATTTCTCACTTGTAGCAATTAAACCGATCGGTCGTGGCTCAGTGCTAGAGCGTTGTCTTAGAATTCTAAAGGTCCTGGGTTTGATGCCAGCAGCTACCTAACATCCTGATTGAAGTTATCCCAAGATTTTTCCTCAATCACACTAGGCAAATGCCGCGAGGGTGCCTTCAAATTCGGCCCTGACCTTCCCCTTCCCTAACCCGGCCTGAGTCTTTGATACCTAAAGGCCATAAATAAATCCAAGAATTCGTAACAAACAAGGCGAATGTTGCTTGAAATTGCAACTCCTTTTAAAGCTGCATATAGTAAGTAAAATATTTCCGACATCTTGAATCTGCTTGAAATATCCAATCGACGCAAACGAATTCCGTTCGTCTTTGCATACTTACTCATTTAGACTCATCTTTACTCCAGAGAGTCATCGGGAATCCTTTATGAACCTGTTGTGTATCTTTGGAATTTCCAGTTTTGGTTAGAACCGGGCAGTTTTCTTTGACAATTGTTTCTCACATCAGATTTATGGTAACTTGTACCATGTCTTAAATACAACTGGAAATTTCATTTGTGTACGCTTTCGTAAGGTATTCTCTAGCTCCGAGTCAAAGTGTACCCATTTTTATAAATGCGTTTCGCCTTTAATGTTCTATGTACTAACATCTAATGCCTCTTAGTGCGCGAATTAAGGAACACCATGTTTAATAGCTTAATGGAACTACAGCTGGTACTTTTCTCATAACCCCATCAACTGAAAAAAATTCATTGAACATTTGCCTTATGACCGCCTCCTTCTCTATAAACGGTTCTTCTCACGACTAGCGTAGATAAAATGTTCGGATGCCAAGTGTCTTTATCAAGACAAGAATAGACATCGTGTACCTGGATTCGGAGAAGACCTACGGCCAAATCAGTGAGTGTTCGGAGCCGAGTTCACGCGCCACATACGAATCGCCCAACGGACGCCTAAGTCCAAATGCCCCGACTTGAACGCCTTCGATACCGTTGTGAATAATAGAGAGAACCTGAGTAGACTTACGGTGCTTATAAATTGCTGATTCTATGGAGTATCACGAGTTCTACCGTCGTACTAATGGAAGTTTTCAACGACAATTGTCTAAGAATAATATCAAGGACGAGGGAGAAAAAGAATACCGTATTGCAGATACGACTGATTCACAATAATGAACATTCAAATAGAATACTCGCTCGTTGAAGTAAATAATGATTAAAACAAAAGACTATATTATATATCAGTATGACCTACGACTACTATAACCACAGTCATCGATGGAGATTGCACTTATCTCTCATATAAACCTTAATACAAAAGAATTCAATTCAAATGGAGATTGTTTTATTACTGTTAGCTTTACAGTACTCCCTAACAATAAAGTCAAAATATCACAATATACGTAATTGATTAAACAGTATTTCTTGATAACAATGTATTTGACGTCTCTATCACTTTTCAACGCTTTCCCAATAATGATTATTAGCACATTTCAACTTCAAACCAACATAACATAATGTATGACACATGGGAAAGCTCAAACACTTTACCACTCCTTGATATTTCGATAAAAAAATAGAATCATATATAAATAATCGTGCACAACTTAAGATATGTATATGGTGTAGTAAAAAGTAATCCATTATTTTTGCATGACATTGAAGGCTTGACTTACCATAATTAGAATGATCCGATTTAGGTCACATATGCGCCGTTTTGTTCGATAACGTGTTGCCATTTGGAAGGTAATATCATGATGCCTCTCTCATAGAAGCCCTTGTCCCTATTGGCAAAAAATTGAGACAGTCGATGTTCACAAGCCTCTCTTGAAGCGAAATTTTCACCAGCAAACGTGTTCGCCATGGACAGGAACAGATGGTAATCACTCGGTGCAAGGTCCGGACTATAAGGTGGATGCATAAGAACCTCCCAACCAAGCTCCCGGAGCTTCTGGCGAGTCACTATCGACCTGGCGTTGTCCTGGTGGAACACAATGCCTCTCCTATTGGCCAAAGCTGACCGCTTCTGGGCGATTGCTGCCTTCAGACGGTCCAATTGTTGACAGTATAGTTCCGAGTTAAGGGTTTGGCTGTAGGGGAGCAGCTCATAGTAGTAATTCCCTGCCAATCCCACCAAACATACAGCAAAACCTTCCTGGCCGTCAATCCTGGCTTGGGCACCGTTTGCGCCGGCGCACCGCGCTTCGACCACGACCGTTTTCGCGTGACGTTGTCGTAAGTGATCCACGTTTCATCACCAATCACCAACCGCTTCAGAAATGGGTCGCTTTTGTTGCGATTCAGCAGCGATTCGCAGATGGAAATTCGGTCCATGAAGTGTTTTTGCGTTAACTCGTGTGGCACCCATACATCAAGCTTCTTTGTGTATCCAGCCTTATACAAATGGTTCCACACGGGTTTTTGTGCAATGTTTAGCTCTTGGGCAATCGAAACAGTGCTTACATGACGGTCGGACGCGACAATGTCCATGATTTTATCGACATTTTCGACACTGGGCCTTCCAGTGCGTGGTACATCTTTGACGTCAAAATTACCGGCACGGAATCGACGAAACCAAAATTGCGCGTGATTGGCTGTTACAGTATCAGGACCATAAACACTATTCACATTTGCAGCCGCCTGGCTTGCGTTTTCGCCTTTATCGAAGAAAAACTGTAAAATATAGCGTATTTTGTCTTTGCTTGTGTCCATTTTGACGCGCGCTCACACAACACTGAGTCAACTCATCACAACTATCTGAACAGTGTTTCTAGTACGCAATCTCATCGTTTGAACGCCATCTCGTTGAACCCGATCGGACTTATACAACGCGAGATACAGATCACTGAAGCCATCTATTGGCAAAATAATGGATTACTTTTTACTACACCAGATATTTCAACATTCGAAGTAGAACAACAAAATATCATGTATTGCCATCATTTTTTAAATAAAGAATTACTCAACTTATACTATACTGTGTTACTTTTATCTCCAATCGTACTAGGTTAGGTCTCAGTATCAAGGAGACACTATGAATACAATATCGATGTAACGTATATTGACCTATGCCAGCATACAAACACGATGCTCCCTCTGTGACACACAAACGCCAGAACTCAGTGTCACTACGGCGGAAAGCTAATACCTGAACACGGTGTCACTACTGCTGAAAGACAAAACCAAAACAATGTGTACCCACTGTGGAAGTCAACACCAGAACACGGTGCTACTACTGCCGAAAGCCAAAACCTAAACAATGTGTACCCACTATGGAAGTCAACACCAGAATACGGTGCCGCTACTGTCGGAAGCCAAAACCTGAGATCCTGTAAAATTTTCACTTTAAGCTCGTCATGAGGACTAACATACCTCGCATTTTTTTAACTTAATTTTTCCTGAGGCAGCTTTGGTTTTAATTTCAGTACGGTACACAATTCTTGTAAGCTCAACCTGATTTTGATAGCATTGATGATTAACAACAATATCTACGGTTACTTATAGTATATAGTATGTGTATTCATGCACTAATTTCTGGCTGGTATATAACCATTAATTTCCTGTGCATAACACCTCACAGCCTCCCTTGTGTGATAGACCACGAGGCGAATATTGCAATTATTTCTCAACCTGCTACTGCAAGAAGGAAACTTGAGGTTGATTTTTATATAACTAAACACTGAACACTAATATGGATGTATATCACTTATATAAACTGGTACATATATGGGAGAAACTTTTAGATTTCCTGCACTTCTTCAGCAACGTAGCAAGCCTCCAATATCCTTAGAGCTATGTCTAATACTGCTTCACTTGTTTGCAACTGAATGTCACCGTAACCCTTTCTGGAAATACATTCGCTGCATAACTCGCTGGTCAAAAAATATATTTCAACAGTTTCCCTTAAGAGAGGAGGGAAGACGTCACTATGCTTTCACCTACAGATACTTATTTGTTATCATAGGAATATGTGAAATGTCCTGGGCAATATATAAATTTAAATGAGTAGCAATTTGTAAAGGCCGTGACATATACATAGAAACGATGCAAGCGTTATTACCAAATCTTGCATTCACTTTTACATTTTAAGGGAATTACGTACTATAATGGATTACACATTCCATATCTCCATTTATTTCGATTGTTTTCCAGAACATTCTCAGGATGGCGCGTCAAAAGATTAGGACCGAATTTACTATACGAATGAAAGGTATACAAGAGTAGATCATACAACAGTCCCACCTGTCAGTTACCGGTACTACTCTGGGCAGTGTTTCCCTTGCACATAAGCAAGACAAAACTTCTATACAGTATGTTAATGCTATATCCTAGTACCTTCATGTGTACATATACGAACGTTGCTACTACGCTAGAGTCAACAATCCTCCAGTAGAAGATACTGATTAAGAAGTTCACATTAACACTTCGTGCTTCTACATTAAGTAAGGTGAAACATTACCTGATATGAACTGACGACATACACGGGGTTTATAAAAATAGCTAATTAAATCCTGGGATTTTATTTAATAACTAATTTCCTTGATCTGGTCTGAGTTTTCCGCTTACAAATGCAACTCACAGTGATCTTTATTGCTGTCGGTATGTCTCTTACATGTAGCGACCATGTGACTAAACACTGCCTAGTGACATATATATTCTTACCCCACAACACCATTTGAATGTTCATCTCTTTGCAATTTTATACTATGCAATTTTATACAATTTTATACCTATAATAATCATTCTCATCAGTTGCGTATACATTTGTAACCTTTTGGCCGCACTTCGCTCCAAAAAAGACCATTTCTATCACAGCTACTGCAACCTGCAAATCAGTTAAGCCATGTTTCCCGTTGTTCTGTTTTCTTCTTCTCCGCACCAAAAGTTCTAGAAAGAAAACGCACTTCCGCTTTTCATACTTGAGCACAGGCAATGCTATAAGTTTGTTGTCACTCGTTTATTACCTGTGTGCGAAGTAAATCAGAATGTAAATGTACAAAGTTTTTAAAATTCGTCCTTTTTTAATGTAACTGATGATCAAGGTCACCGTATCAGACTGTTATAGCCTTGAACTTGTAACAAAATATCCGATCTGTAATGTTTACTATTTAGAGACAAGTAAACCTGAATTAAACATTAATTGTCTACGTAACTAATTTCGCATAACTAATTACGCACTAATAATATTGGAATTTGTGTATATTGTCTCATTAATATTGAGTTGAAATTAATTTTGTATTCATCCGAAAGTAATTAAACTTTATTCTGTTAATTAGTAATTAGCATTTACTAATTACTAATTATATTACAATCATCTGTTTATGCGTAATGAATAGTTTCGGGGAGCCATAGGCCAGACAACCAAATCCTTATTTAAGTCAACATCATATTTAGAGGAAGTATTTGGACAAGTGGACGTGATTTTCTTGTAATAGTATTATATGTTATTTGTAGATACATAAGAAAGCATGGAATGAGAGAAAAATAAATGGAATACTGAATAGTAACTAGGACAGCGGAATCTAGAGCAAATATTTAAATTGGAAGAAGAGAGGAATACGAAGAAAACTTTGAACTTGGAAGTAAAATGGAAGGAATGTTGATTAGAACAGAAGAATCTGAAACGACCAATGAAATAGGAGAGAAAATGGAATATAGTAATAATTGGAACAAAGGAATCTGAAGCATACATTCAAATTGGAACAACAATAATAACAATTGTGAGTGGAACAAAGAAATGTGAAGCAAATATTGAAATTGGAAGAATGGAAGGAATAGTAATTGAGGCGCGGTGCTACGAGGAAAATATTGAAGTTAGAAGAAATATTGAAGAAATGGTAATTGGAAAAAAGCAATCTGAAGGAATCATTGAAGTTAAAGGGAAAGTGGAAGAAATGTTATTAGAACCGAGTAATCTGAAGAATATATTCAAATTGGAAGAAAAAATAGAACGAGGAGCAATTACAACACTTGAGTATCAAGCAAACATTAAAATGGGAAGAAACATGAATTAATGGTAATTGGGACAAAGGAATATGAAGCATGCATTCAAAATTCAAGAAAAATTAACGGAATGACAATTGGAACAGAGGAATGTATTTAAATTAGATTAAAAAATAAAGGAATGGTAATTGATTCAAAGGAAAGTATAGTATCCATGAAAATAAGAAGAAAAATGGAAATAATGGTTGTTGGAACAAAGGAATCTTAATCATACATTTAAATTGGAAGACTAGTGAAAAGAATAGTAATTGGAAGAAAGGAAGCATGCATTTAAATTGGAAGAAAAGTGGAATGAATGATAATTATCGTAACAAAGGCATATGAAACAAACAATGTGATTGGAAAAGAAATGGAAGAACAGACGTCCATATTAACTGTAATACAAAGTAAGTGTATAGGAAAATTTATTGCGATCCTCCTGAGGGTTAGGCAAAAATAAATCTTGTTGGTGAAGAATTTTGAATGCATTATTGCATTTCTCTTATCAAGTAGATTCTAGTACTTTACACTTTAACAACTATTGGCTACACTTTAAAAATTACGGTTATTTTGTACATATATTTTCTCAATTTCCGTTCGTTTTGTAGTGACTAAATGTAAACAATATGTAGAGAAATGTATGAAGCTTACCAAGTCTATTCAAGGGACTTGCGAAGGTTTAATTTCCCCTTAGTTTTGCAGCATTATTTTGTAAACACTTTTCTACATTCCTTGTTCACGATGTCTCGATTAACTCCGGTTGGTGATAAACTTCATTCTTGCATCGAAGATCTTGAATATATAGCAATAAAATTGGTAAATTTGTTGTATCTTTCATTTATGATTTGGTTAAAACAACGTATTGTAACGAATACTACGTAGGCTCAATACACTCATATTTCGTTTTAGGGTGTCAGAAAGAGCTGTTGATAGATTCTACCCTGTGTGGAAGAGGGTAAATGTTGTTCAAAACCTGTTAAGGAAGTGACTGAAGGGTTGATTCGTTTGAGGAGTGCAAAATATTATAAGATGTAAAACTTAACTAGTGAGGTATCGGTATATCACAGGTATGGAAAATGAAGATTGGAACAGGAAATCAATATGAATAACAATGACGAAAATGGAGGTAAAGAAGAATAAAGTTCTTATTTCTGGACCAATGTGCACGATTTTGAAAATGGATCAAATAAATATTCGTATGAAATATTGTGTATTATTTGTCATAATCGAGGCAGCATATCCATGAAACATAGACAGTGTCAACATAATAAGTGTATTATAACATGATACAATCTTTCCCAAAGGTGTCTTGAAATAATGTAATTTTATATGAAGCACTTATATGTATTTTGGCTCTCCGGCTATGGGCATAGGATTTTAGATTTGAACCTGTAAGGCAAGAAGAGGTTAGTATGGATGACTAACCCGATGGACACATATAACATATTTTCTATAGTGTATGTGGATATGTGGTCCGCTTCCTACCGTAAGAGACCGAGGGATGTATGTAAAGGACAATGTATGCAAAGGGGAAAAAACACAATAAAACACGCAATTAAAAGGGTCTTATTACCTTTTATTAGGAGCTCCGTTCACTTCGAGAGTCCAACATGAACTAACTTTATATGCAGCTTGTGCTATTTATATAGGTACATGACATAGACATTACAAAAAAATAGACTGTCTTCCATATAGGTTTAGTGTATTTTGGTAGATTAATTTCTATATATTTTAAAAATTTTTGTAACATTTCTTATTATGTATAATGTCTATGGTGGTTATAGTCTGCTTCAAAAGTATTTATGCCAAAATAGTATTCAATAAACAAATTTAGATATATTAAAGATTTATGCATGTCATAAGCTTCTTCTGGTAATTTCATAAATACATTTAACATTACAAATTCCGAAAGATGATTCTATATAAACAGGTGGGAGGTCCTATATGTCCCGTACAAGAATATAGGCATCTCGCAGGATGCGAGGTGACGTTACAAAGAATTTCCAAATTACAAATTATGAGAGGATCAACTTGTTTCCATTACCTAAACAATGCAGTAATTTGTTATTATTTAGACTTTCACGCTAGAATTTACACTAGATAAATTCCAGGACAATACCGTTGCTAAACTGCATAGATTAATGTACGATTTGAAGAACAAAGTGTAACAGCTTTAGAAGAGTATTTCGTGCAACGCAGTCACTCTTTGCGGTTAAAGGAAGGTTTCTAAATAGGGATTATTCTGGTAAAAATATTGTGGTTTAGGTTCAGAATGTAATCCAAGTTTCCAGGAAGAAACATTCTAAAGCATGAAAATATTTCAAGCAGAAAATTATGACAAGTCTCCACAAACAAACGTCTTTCTCGGAAGATTCATCGTTCGGTAATTAAATTGAGGCAACGTTTCATCAGATGGGCAACGTCGTCTCCAAAGCAATGCATATCATCGACCTCAGAGCTGCTCCTTTTGAAGACCATGAAACGGTTTTCTATTGGAGAGTTAGAGTGGAAATTCAGAAGGAGGAGGAGTAAAGTTAGAGGTAGAGAAAGGAGGGACTTACAAGCCACCTCATATATTTACTGGCCTTCCACATCAATAGTAGGTAACTACACGTTGATTATGAGGGAGAACGCAACGTCGGGCACTGATAAAGCGTGCACACACAACGAAAAAGAAAGAGAGAGAGGTTGAATGAGATGTTAATCACAAGAGTAGGTGAACGACAACAAAAAAGAACTTAGAAAAGTGAAAGAGACGAATTGTACAAGAAAAGGGAGAAAGATGAAGATGGAATAGGTCGTAGTGAGGATCAGGAGAAAATGACAGAGGAGAGAGACAATGAAGAATGTAAAATAAGTTGGGTGGGAAGAAACTGGCAGACGGAAGGCAGGGGAGGAGTTGTAAGCTAAGCAGATGTAGTTGGACATTGTAAGAAAAGTTCGAGAAACAGAGATGGAGTAAGAAGACACAGACCAAAATGGAGAGAAACAGTGAGACAAAGATGTAGAGAGGTAGCTAGATGGCGAGAGAGTACACTAAGGGATGAAACAGAGAGAGAAAGAGGAGCAGAATGAAAGTGAAAGAACAAACAGAGAATGAGACCAACTAAAGTTTTAGTTGGTGTTCAAGTGAAGAAGTTTATCAATTCAAGTGGCAACAACTCTCCCCTCCCTCCAACCTTCGTCTCTCTCTCTCTTTTAATCTGAATCTCTCCCTCTCTCAGCATATGTGATTAGGGGAGAAACTTTCACCCAATAATAGCGTTGAAGGAAGATGAAGGTAGATGAGGTGGGTAGACGGAAATCAAAGGAAGGTTCATATTGGACACCACCAATGGAGAACAAGACCTAATTTATTCGGATTTTAGGGTTGATAGAACCTGTTTTAATTACATGTTTTGGGTTCCATTTCCGAGAAAGATGGAGAGGGCGACAAAGAAGGAGAGAGAGAGAGAAAGAAAGAACATGTCTCGTCTCTTAAATGGCTTCAACATTTCCCAAGGTTAGGAGGATGGAGTGGATGAGAATTTTGTATGTTTGCACGGCAAGCGACTAATTATCTCTTTTGAAATATTATCTTCAAGACGAACATTTCAATTCGCAATGTTTAAAAAAAGGAACACTCTTTCCTCAACTGCAGGTTTCATGTAATGGTACAAGATAAATAGGAGTCCTACTGCCTTAAGTTATGATCACTGTTTCTCTTTAGGTCAATTATATTCCTAATTTACAAACGTTAAATTCGATTTAAGTTGCTAATTGAAGTTAAATTCCATTTGAACCTGGTGTTAAGAAGTATGTCAATAAATGTTTAAAAAAACATATGGTTTCTAAGAAAACCAAAAGTAGTTTGTGAAGTTGAGTTTGAGTAAGTAATAACTTTGCTATGACTTAATGTTATCAACACGTGGAAACTAGAAGCTAAACAATCTCATTGAAGTATTGAGCGGAAGCACATGCAGAGCAGATGATGTTTCTGTTGTAACAGGTTGATTTTTACCTCTCTAACAAATTTATTTGTATGTACGAACATAATCATTTATCTGTTCTAAAATGTTATTTATCAGACGTGAATTAATATTTCTATTCTCGGAGATTGATTCGTCAGTTTTAACACATTCATTTGTTCGTTCTAAATGTTTATGTCTTATTTCTCTGCCCTAATAGGGGGATCCAGAACTACATTTTCAATATGAATCAGGAACAAACACATAAACAAGTGTTCTCGTTGGGAATACTTCTTTCTAGTTGGGATTTTCTTTGATATTCTTCTTTTATAGTATATGATGCTATTTTTAATTCATGTCAGGGACACAAAGACGAAGTTATAGGCAGATAGAAAGCAGTGTAAGATGTTTAGGTTCACAACCGTACAGTTAAAAATGATGCTTCTATCTGCACCTTCTCTATCTAACCAATAATAATAATAATAATGTATGAAATCGTTATTAAATCTCAAGCAATTAAACAAATCTTACAGAAAAGATAATAGCGTCTCTGTTATAGATATATTGACTAACATTCAAAGTGCGCAGCTATTTGGAATTGTGAAGCCTTTCGTTAGAGAATACAGAATACCATCATTTATTTGTGTATTTAATCTTAAATCAGAAAATATAAATCAACACCAGAATACTAGAGAGAGGCCACGGTGGCTCAATAGTAGAGCGCTCACCTCTAACACTTGGGGTCGTCTGTTCGATCCCTGCTCAAGCCATATAAACTTTGTGGTAGATAAATACCGTGTGCGTAGGTTTTCTTGAAGTGCTCCCATTTCCTTTCACTTTCCTCACGTAATCAATTCTCCGATCGTCATCCATCCGGTCTCAGTCAAAGTTGTCTAAAGATCTTAAAACTAAATTCCTAATTGAAGTCAAAATTCTAGAGAGAAGAATATGGTTTAATACTTTCCCTAACGCTAACTTTGATAGAATATGTAAGAATTTTAGAGCAATTCACCAGAAGCATGTCAGAATAAGAAATTGATAGAGTATATCTTCAGTCAGTGGAAGGAATTTCATAAAATCAATACATTTTTAACCTTCCATAAGGTTTTAATTAAATACGGAATGATGTATTCAAGACCAATGTAAAGACATTAGAAGCCATCCAGAAAGGGTACCTAAGATTGTTAATTTATAAATTTAACTTGCCTTATTATCATAGTAATTATAAATGTTGGTGTAACGTTTTTTCAAATTGTATTGCTTGAAGAAAGAAGAAAGAATTTGTACAAAGCTATTCTTAGCAAAATTTAAAATAATAAGGTAAACATTGCATTATCGTAGAGAAAAGATATAAGTGAGTGTACCTGTGTACGATACGAAAAAAAATTTAATTAATTGCAAACAACAACAATGACTATTTCCTAAAACGGATGATCAGAACTTTAAGAAACTAATGACTCTATTTTGTTCATTTTGAGTTATATTCGAAGTAATAAAATTTACTTCACAAATAATGAAAGCTTGCCATTGTACGAAGATTAAATAGTGTGTGTGTATCCAATCGAATTTGGCGAAAATTTAAAATGTATTTAGTGCCTTTTAGCTTTAATACTTGCGCAATCAATAGAACTTAGATAAGTATTTATCACACTGCCATGTTGTATGTTTAAGCCATTATAGTATACTTATTTGAGATACACTGACACGTTGATATATGATGCTGTACATTTTTGCACAATGCTGTTCTTTGTGCAATAAATAAATAACCATTACCACAAATGATACTAATAATATGCTTTAGGATTTACAGCATACTGAACACAAAATTCCATGATGCTTCAACACTCAGCGAATCGTAGGTGAGAAAGTGTAACCCATCGTTTTAATTTGTCTGCTTCGGGTTACTCTCCAAGTTTACCTAACTATAAGTGTCATCCTTACGCAACATTAAACGTTTAACAACAGTACCAAGAATAACACTAGAAGGTATTAAAGAACTGTTGTGTGATTCCTCAGTTGCACCAGGCCAATGTTGGGATTGTACCTACAACTTAGACCCTGGGTCGATTCCCTACCGTATCCTTACATTTTCATTTTCAACACACGTATAATAAGAGCGAAATCTACACCAGTTTATTTCTACTTTGAGTAGTGTTGTTCTTATCATTACAAAAAACGAAACCAATAACATATGTATCTACTTTGAGTCTTAACAACGTGACTCACTCAGAATCAAAGCGTCTAATAATTTATGTTATTTCACCTGTCCTCTATATGCTAACTACGGATGACATGAATTTCAAGTATGATGCTCTGAGAGCTTCCATGTATGAACTAAATCCTGGATTCTTCATTCGGGAATCAGGATGCCAAGGCTGCTATTCTATAGCGTGACTCACTGCCTAGCCATGACAATCTGTTCAGTTGGATAGTGCTCTTCAGGAACTTAGGATTGAAATCAGGAGATATATCTGTCCACTGAATCTTGGACTTAGATCCTCACTTTGTTATCTGATGGTAAGCTTATTTGGAGGATATTAGAAAGGCTATCTTTATATTTTGAATCCTAATAATCTCAAATTATGCTTGTTATCTTGTTTTAAGATAAATTTCTATCATTTGCATTAGGCATGATATTTTTCCACAGGTTTTGAACTATGCTGGAGATTTCTTTTTTATAGGAAAGAGGTTGTTGCATTTTAGCAATCTCTGCTCACAACTCTAACAATTTCCACTTCCTACAACGAAACAAAATGAAACAATATACGAATAATGTAGGCAAAAATTAGCAAACTTGTGAATGTAGGAAGTATTTCTCACCAACACGGAGACAAAACACTGGCGATATTTTGAGAATCGGGGTCGGAGTGCAACTCCCAGCACACCTTTAATTTATTGAATGTCATAAAGGTAAAACTTCACAGGAATAAGATAATTTTAACTCTTCAAAACTGGCTGAAATTGAGTTAAGTCCTGATCATTCCCAATGTCCCTGCCACGTTAGTAGTAGGGTAGTTTCCTTGTTATAGAGAGGCTTCCGGATCGATTACCGATTATAACATAAGTGGTTTTGAATACACTTAACATTGAATGTCCCATGTGACAAATGTAACAATTTGCATCGCTTGGCGGCCAATCGGAACTCCATTGAACCACCTGGCCCAAGGACCATCAGGGTTATAAACTTGTCAGGCAGAAGTGTAATAATCATCAGACTTATAATCATTTAAGTGAGTAGAGAGTTCGCTTCGCATTCGGAAAGTTCTGGGATCGAACCCAGCAGCTATATATTTTGACTGAGGTTTCTCTCAGTATTACAGTACTAATATCTAGTACGGCTACTCTAATAGCAGGATAGTACCTTCTGTTGTTTAAACTGCTCAGGGATGAGCGGAATATGCCTGAAGTTCATAAAAACAATTGACATTGCAAAGACGGAGTTCAGTCTTATTCTAAGCTGGGCTTAGGCTCTTACATCAATTTTCGAATGCACCAGCTTAACCTAAACCATGGTCTAGTCTACGTGTATGTTTTTGCAATCGGGCAATCAATGTGTCGTGTTCTAGTGGGCTTTGGTTGAAAATTTCATTTTTCAACAATCAATATAAAAAGCTCATGCACTGGATTTTTCTCTGTAGAACGGACAAATGAAACACGTCATCCTCAGATCTCATTTACGATTAGACTTTTCCCAATAGTGTTGAGTACGAATAAGAAGGGGAAGTTGTCGAAATATTTGAATGCATGTGAATTATAATTATCGTGGTAAATGAGACAGTGATAAATTACTTCACGAATTCAATAGAATATGTTTTCATTGTATTGTTGTTACTGTTGGTAATGTGGACAGTCAGTTTTTTTTTACTACCAGCTGTTCTCTCCCTATCAGATGTAAAGAGGAGGGGTGAGTGACCATTGTAACTCATGGAAATATATTAACGCTCTATTACATACAAAATATCGGCTTAATCTAATTCCATTATTACTATTCTAAAGCTAGTGTCCTCAATGGCCGTTATCTGCAGACAAAACAAAACAAAAGAACCAGAACGAGACAGAATTGATCTAGAGATATGAAATATTAATGTGGTTGACCTACAGACATCATTTATAGTATATATGACCTACTACAGACATCATTTATAGTAATCGTTACTAAGGTATATGTTTATAGATCATTTGTAGCATAAACTGTTTTGATTTTCCATTCTATTTGCATTGGTTGGACAGTTCCTTCCCCATTGGGTGAATAATAGCATAGATCTCATAATAAGCTTATTATGAGATCTATGATAATAGGTTTCATCGTCTAAAAGCTTTTTCTCGTTTGAAATTTACTATTATGTCATAGCTCTTGTAGTTCTGATAAATCAGCCAGAATGATTTATCCCAATAACTTTGGGTTAAAAAATCAAAATTTTGATTTATTTTCTGACAGATAAATTATGGAATTGAGGTCCGTGGTTTAAGATGGTCAGTAAAGAATATGATTAAGGGAACGAGTTCGATTTTTTAACACACGAAATGGTAGTTCAATGTTTAATGTCATGGATTTCTAACGTGAAAAAGATAAATTTCAAAAACTACAGTTAGTTTTAACGGCTTTGTTTAAAAGGTAGCATTTTTAGAACGTAAAATGAGCATTTACTTTTACGGCTATCTTCTGTCATTGTCTATAAACCGTTCCGCAGTAGCTCAGTGGCAGAGTGTTGGTGTAGCATTCGGGAAGTTCTGGTTTCGATCCCAGCGGCCGATCATTCCGTCAACGGTTTTCCAAGTTTTTTCCTCAGCCTCACCAGGCAAATGCTGGAAGAGTACCTTCAACATAGACCCTGGCTGACACCCTCCCGAATCCTTTTCCCTCCCTATGTAAAGGTAAGTTAAATAAATAAATAAATACAAGAAAAGATAAAGAACCGGAGAATATACTGGTTAGAGTATTGTTTCTGCAAACAATATATATTTAAAGAAGGAATTCGAAATTACGGTTCACAGAAAATTAGAAATAAAAAAAAAGAAGTAATAGAACTTCTCTCACTTAAACCGAGTAGCTTGGTAAAGCTCTGACTTAGAAATTGGAAGGATCTGGGAATGAACCCAGCGGCCTTCCATTCTGGTTTCTCGGGAGTTTACCCTCAGTCACACCGGGCAAACATCGTGATGGTATCTATAAACTGAACCCTGGGTGACTTCCAATATCCTCTCCCTTTCTTGTCCGGTCTGAACTTGAGATGTCTAAAGGCCGTAAATAAAATTCAAATTAATTTCGATGAGCTAAAAATTGTGTGTGAACTTTCAGAAATTAGAATAATACGTAAATTGACGTAGCTAAACTTCTTTTGATGATGATCACTAGTAACAGAACTACCTAGCAAATAAATTTGGTAACGTCTACAATACTTAAATTAACTGTAAAACCAGTATTTGTTTTATTTTCTCACAGGAAAATGTAATTTAATTGGAGTTTTTTATTACAAATGACACCAACAGGTTAGGCTGGTCTAAAATTTCCCGATACATCATTAACAAATAATCACCAGTTCCATGAAAACTAATTGGAGATGGGAGAGTGGAGGGGACCAGGAAGAATTTAAATGGTTTCCAGGAAGCAAGACAATAAACACATATAAGTTTTTAGCATTTCATAGAAAACTGTTTAGTAACGAAACCACAAAAGTGCAGACAAAATACTAAAACTAAATTTTACATAATTATAATTGTAATTTCGAATTAATCCGGAAAGTAATTGGAATAATTCGGTTGATTCCATATGTCTCTTTCTCTCTCTCTCTCTCTCTCTCTCTCTCTCTCTCTCTCTCTCTCTGTGTGTGTGTATGTGTGGTAAGTTCTTTATTCGTTTTATAACATACCTCTATTATGTCCTGACTATTAAGTAGCAAAAACTATGGAACGGCAAATTGGAAGAAGTGTGGGTTTAAATTCCCTACGTTGGTTGCCCTCATTAAGCATCATTTGCGATACTTTCCTTAGTTTCACAAAGAAAGTATCGCAATTAGTACTTGAAATAGAAACCCAACCCACTATGTTTCTCATCATCTGATATGGAATAAGCTTGCGGAGGAAATGAATGTAAGCTGGAAATTTGGAAAATGGATTGTCGTTTTTTGTATGTTATTCTATTTATTCGACAATTGATTATCTTGATTTAATTAAATATTTTATTCTTGTGACCAATGAGAATTAAGAATTTTTATGAGCTATAAACAATATCGTTTGTAGTTACGAGAGAAGATGTCGGTAAATATAGGATATATTTGGAAAAGGAGTATATTATGCATTAGATTGAGACAGAATTCGTATGAAAAGTATTTAAATATTATTATTAGGGAATGATTTAAGTAAAAAGAATAATTTATGTCAGAAAATTAGTTGAAACATGAATATAATTTGCCTAGCTATATAAATTTGTGAAGTCAATGTATGTAACATAGAGTTAGAAATATAAATAGAGGGAAACTTAGGCTGTTTTGTAGGAGAGGGGAATGAAGCCAAGAGACAGAAGGGACGAGGCATTGCGGCCATATTAACTGGTCCCAAATTTAGAGACCCTCTTTTCCGAGTATTGCCTCTCTGAGGTGCACTCATCCTCCTATCGAAAAAGACAATCTTCACAATACTCGGTATAGAGAGACTCTAATGGGGCTACAGAAGATGGCTGCCGTTGAGATAGATATACGATTTTATGGAAGGATCGATTTAATAAAAACCTTTCCAAGTTAAAACGACCTAGTTTGTTTTCAATATACTATTTCGGTCTTAAGATAGTCAGGCTGCTGTGCTGTAGCACTCTCGAGTTCTGATTGTTTTGCTAATAAAGCTTGTCCTGAAATTTCAGTAGTCTCCACTGGACTACGTTAGGGGTACTGACTTGGAGCAGTGTCCATACGGGATAAGATCATCATTTGATTCAAATATTTTCACGATTAAGGATCCAATAGAAGCCACGGCAGAAGAAAAACCCTGAGATTAAAGGGTCAAAAAAAAGTTTATACGGCGCTTTATAGATTTGAAAGATTTGCAACGACGCACAGCGACGACACTAGTCTAGAATTTTACATAAAAGGTATATATACGACAATATTTATTTTGAATATTATTTACGATTATTATTATTATATAATATCATTAATATTATTGTTTACGATTATAATCTAATTTTCTTATAACACTTTCCTCGGAAGGTATGGCGTTCAAGAGTTTTATTCATCAAACTTAGGACTTAAGACAAGATAAGCGTCGTAACTTCGTGAAAAAAAGCATAATTATCATTTGCATGCAACGTTCACGACAAATTAAAAGTACAAGAGGGAATATTACATTTTGTTGAATGCTTAAAATATTTCACATGTATTAATACTGCAGAAGGTATCTCCATTTCGCTCTTCTAGAAAGTTATGACGCTAAATGATAGACAGTGTGACGATCAAGCATTGTCGGTTTTGAGACAGTCCTCGTCAACATGTATACGCACAAAAAAAATGTTTATCACTGTGATTGTACTCACCATTATTTGTGCTGTTACCGCCCATACAATTAATTTTATCTTATCTTATCACCATTATTTGTTTCGTAAGCAACTTAAATCACTTTTGCTATATTCTAGGGTAAGTAAGTGTCCGTGAAATTGGCACTAATCAATTTTTTGTCACTCCCAAGACTTTTAAAATTATAATTAAGCTCGAAAATATTGGGTTGGTGCAAATGAAATGCCCGCTTTGACTTTAGTGGGAAACGCGCCTCAGCAACACAATACAGGGATCGACTTACGGCACGCGTCTAACGTCACAGACTCTGTATACATCCAACAAACAGGGTGGAGTACCCAGACAGTCAGGAGACAGTGTATTGTTGAGCAGTGTATGAAAGTGCATCAGAGAGAACACACAAATCATAGTGATTTTGTGTTTCTTTATGGTTTCAAAGTGCGGCATTCCGCACAGTAAACCACAAGAAAACATTAAGATTGCACTTTGGAAGGAATGGAGAATGAAGGCATCATTCGCCCTTGGTTTATCAAATTTCATTCCGGTGGCACAACATTGCCAAATGAGCAAAAGGTCACCGACTAACATCATATTCGGATGAGCTGCTCAGGAACACCGTTGAAGCTGACCCTCGGAGAATTTTCGTGCCATTGCAGACGAGTTAGGCATACGTCATACCACTGTAAGTAAGGTCAGGTAAAAAAAATGACTCATGGGTTCCCCATGAGTTGACACCGGCCAACAAGACACTGTCTGGAGGTGTGCAGTTCTCTGAGCGTAAGGATTAAGCGGGAAGGTTTTATGCATCGGATTGCCACTTCAGATGAAAGATGAATCTTCTATGACAATCGTAAACGTTCAGGACAATGATTGGATCGTGATCAACGTCCAGTACGGTGTCCTAAACCACCTCTCCACCCACCACAGAAGGTATTGTTGCTGGTATGGTGGTCTATGGTTTAAGTAATCCGTTCTCTCAGACGAGTTGAATCACTACTGCAGATCGTTACAGTGTTGAACACCATGAAATGCACCGCAAACGTGTCCGCAAGCATCCAGCAATGATCAACAGATATTGTGTCTTCATGTTGCATGACAATGGTCGCCGACACGTTGGGTAAAGAATGGTTTAGACTCACCATGAGTTGCAGTATGAAACCCTTCCTCGCCCGCCGTATTCCCTCGATCTCTCTCCGGCAGTACCACTTCTTCCGGCATCTCGATCACTTCTTGGCAGTGAAGATCTTTACTCATGATCGGACAGTGCAACATCCAGTTGAGGATTTCTTCGCATCGCAGACTCCAGGTTTATTTCCAATCGTCGACTGAGCGATGGTAAAAGTGTGTAATTGCAGACGGTGACTACGTTGATTAACCAGATAGAATAGTTTTCATTTATTTGTTTGATCTTTGGACATGACGCACCTGAGGCGAACATTTCATTCGCACCAACCCAATAATTTGGAGAAACTGATATCGTAACCGACGCGTTGATAATTGTTTCTTTGTTGACTTTTGCGGGCAAAACACATAATCTTTGTTATTGGTCGTGGTTAAGGTGATAATTTCAAGTAGGTTTGTTTAATTTACAAAATAAACCTATAGAAACTAAACAGATAAGCTAAGAACTATACTAGTTATATATTATTATAATGTAATTAATATAGGGTCCTTCTTCAACAACTGGAAGGATGTGTAAGGACCCCCTAGGAATGAAATTAGTTCAGCTAGGGAATGCCCTTTTCCCACAGAGTCCATTTATTGGTATGGTAGCCAATTACTAGCAATTTTAAGAGAAATATGAATTTTTTAGATTTCTAACATAACCATTCTCACCTTTAAGACATTAAAATACGTAATATGGTTTTCTTTCTTTCAAACCTACAATCAAGAGCTATCAAAGTTAATTGTTAAAAGTTGTGTGACGAGAAAAGTGCTAGAAATGTAATCTTTATTCACCCCTTCGATTGACATGGATCACCTCCATTCTGTTCTTAAAAATTCATTAATACACGCAGAAGTTATAAGGCGTTCGAGAGCGATAGAAAGTTTTCTGTTAAATGGCTCTTTAGTCTTTACGAGGAAATTACATTAACGTTTTGCTGACACATGTTCTGATAAGTGTGTAATTTTCCAAGACCGAGAAATGTGATTTGAAGAACTAAATCCAGCGTGAAAGTTGGAAATTAGCGACAGAGATGTTCTCAGAAAATCCTGAAAGCTCACGGGATTTCTTCAAATTCCCCGAAAGATTTTCTTGAGGTCTGCAAAGTTTAGCGCAGACCTCCTTTTCTCTTAGATGAAAGCGCAGGTGTTTTGATGAGTATATGTGTGCCCTAATCTGGTTCTTTTTCTTTCTATTTTTCAGAAGATATGTAATCTTGTCTGGTATCCAGGTGATACAATCTAAATTTAAGACATCTGGATCAGGGATTGAAAAGCTATATATCTCAATCTTTTCTTTCTCCAACAGATCTCCCCATAGGATGTATTCAGTCGTCAATAAGATTTCTTATTTTTGTTGCTTTGACCTTCTATGGTTTATTCTATTGTGCTTCATATTTAATTTAATGATTTTTTTTTGTTCTACAGAATTCGTTCTGGTCAGTTCCTATTGTTGGTTAAGCTTCTACAATGTAAATAATCTTAGATTTCAATGAGCACTACCCAGAAGATGCTGGTTGTAAACCTTCCTTCTAACTGTACTTGTCAATTATTTTTCTCAGTTACGCCACTGCACGGTACTTTACAATAAGCTGATGGTTGCTGCTTTTACCCCTTCCTTTATTCTAGACATTCTGTAATCGTTAGGATTAAAATAGGATATAAAGTTGACACATGTGACCGTTGAATGTTTCTTTCTATAACATATTGAACTTTACAGCCTGTGATACTTTGAAACTTAATATTTACATTTACGGAGTCAATAAATGCTACAATCTCTGTTTATTGATGATGTTGCATTATCCGTCTGAGAAGAAATTTCCTTATTCTTAATTCAAAATAAACTTCGTGTTAATGTGATTAGGGAGCCGCAAAAACAAAATGCATGTTGGAGCCGTGAAAACGAAACATAGCGGAACCATACTTAATGCATAGCCTACATTAAAATTTTTACGAGCACATCCAATAAGCAGAGTAAAGTGGAGCGAGGCAAAGGCAAATTTATAGGTTTACTATCGGTTCATCTTGCTTCGCTTTACTCTGCTCGAACGTGCATTTACGGTTTGCGGCTACCCTAATAAAACAAACACTAAAAAATGTAAGTTAGCATGACCAGTGCTAAATTTCGAACCAAGTGGCCGTAGTTCAGTCGACAGAGATATTGAATTTGAAAAAATCTTTGCATTGATTACAGAGATCTTCCATCCTACCTGAGATTTTGCAAGGGCTTTTGCAGGCTAATGTTGGCATGGTGCCTTCAAACTAAGCCCTGATCGTACCTCCTTGACATTTCCTTTTCCAACTAAAATTACACTTCCACTATTATCGTGTACCTGGAACACCTGACAATTTGAGTCCATGGTCTCACGAAGTTTTTGCTACCCATAACTTTTCCTGTCAACATAATACACTGTGAGCCTGGATTCATTGAATGCACGATTTAGTCCCGGTGGCCCTGTATACAGTACAGGTAACAGTTCTTTATTACTACGAGGATGAAGCTGTTGGGATGCCAGCTAGAATAATTCGTCCGTGCTAGCTTCCGACAAATGATGTGGTGTCACACAATCCCCTGGGTGCAGACGTTATAACCTTTGTACCCTTCTGGCACTCCAATTTAGCTGTACAATCCGATTTAGTTGTTTTTTTTTTGTATCACCTGTAGTTCAGGTATAGTCAAATATAATGTTTTCAAAATCAGATCCTATCTCTTGCACAAAACAGTAATGTTATTAATGCATTTAAATACTCCAGCACTGTAATTAAAAACAATGCGCGTGAGAGCGCCCAACTATATTCTTCATTTTTTACGTTCCTTTAACATCGGTCATTATCTTAACGTAAGATCAGGAACCAACATTTTCATATCCATTCCACAACACAGTTCTAACTTCTTGAATAAATTCTTTGAACTTTCTATTCGTTTTTTTTACAATCTATCAGCTCAGGTTAAAAAGTTTCAGTCATGAAAAGGCTTCAGGAAGTCGATGGAAAATAATATTATAAAGTGTTAATTATATCACCAAGCTCCTTTCGCAGCTATCATTTATATATAAACAAGCTGATTTCCCACCCGTTGAGGCAGGGTCCAGAAGGTTTTCATCTCCTCAACCCTTTGCGGGGTGCTAAATTGAAAAGCTAACATAGTCGTTGCTAACGAATTGATAGTCATGCCAAAATTGCCTACTTGGAGGTAGACAACCCAGCAAACTACATTGTGGTGGAGGTTGCTTAACCTGCAAGGATATATCTGACAATCATGATCTATTAACTGAAACACCATTTTTACATGTCACCCCTTCCCAACACCACCCCTAGGGGTGTTAAGGATGTCTTACCCAAACAGTATTTTTTTCAGATCACACACATAAACAAATGCCGGATTTCCCCCTTTCAATAAATAGATAACAATAACTAAATGAGACAAAAATTGTTGATAGGAGATATCAGTATTTCACCCTCAATAAACTTTCAAATTATTTTTTTCTGGTTTTGCTGGGAGGAATTTACGAGGGCTGATTGAAAAGTTTCATGACTGGCTCTATTTCTCTTTCCAGATAAGCGTCGTGCGAATGCGAATGCTTTACTGGATAGTTTGAAGGTTATACCTAAAGGAATTTGTATCTATAGTGTGACAGCCGTGGGCGTCATAAGTAAGTAACCGCGCGTTAAAGTATCAAGTACAGTTTGTCATGGCGGATGATCAGTTGAGCATGTTTGAAGTTCTTCCACTAGTGATACACAGCAGCACGTATCACTGTTTACCCGCTATATGTTTGTTGTAACATTTCAAATGTTTCTTTTCCACACTTCCCGAGCTTCACACAACATTCAATCACACATCTCTAATGTATTTTCTCAGGGACATTTTCTTCATCCACCATGTCCAACTGTTCATCCATTATGACAAATGGTACTTGATACTTGGAAGCGCTATCACCCACTTAAGACGTCCACGGCTATCCCACATCAGATTCAACTCCTTTAGGTACGACCTTGAAAACATCCTGTACAACATACACACGACGTATATCTGGAAATTGAAATAGAGTCAGTCTTCAAACTTTTCAATCACCCCTCTTACTCTTAAATTTAAGACAATATTTTTTGCAACACCCTGTATTCTTTTCTTGTTCTTTTTGTCATAGTATTACTTCCTTACTTAGTTTATGACTTACGGAAGTCACAAGTTCATCGCCGTAGTAACAAACGTTCGCCATCGGGATCTATTTCAAGATCAAGTCAGTTTTCCTCACAAACACCTACTTCTAGAAGATTTCTTCTAATATTGTCGTCTCAACGTCGTCTCAGTCTTCCCAACGGTCTCTTTCCCTCCGACTTTCCAATTAACATGAAATATTCGTTTTTGTCCCATCCGAGCTACATGGCCTGCCCATCGTAGTCGTCGTGATTTCATTATTCTTACAACATCAAGTGAGTCGTACAGTCCGCGAAGCTCTTTGTTATGCAGTATTCTCCATTCTCCAGTTATCTTGTCCCGTTTCGGCCACTATATCCTTCTCAAAACCTTATTTTCAAACAATCGTAATTTATGTTCATCTGCTAGGGTCGTCCTCCAACTTTCGCAACCGTAAAGTATAACCGGCAGAATAACCGTTCTGTATATTTTCAATTTCAACTTCCTTGATATTAATCGCGAGGTTAGGATTTTCTTGACTGAATAGAAACATTCGTTTTCCGATACTAGACGACTTTTCATTTCTTCCGTTACCTCGTTTTTACTTGTTACATATGATCCCAAGGATTTAAATTTGTTAACTTTCTCTATCTTCTCATCCTTAATTGTTATGTACCTAATTCCGTTATTCCTTGTGTTCCGACTTGTTATCATGTATTTTGTTTTATCTATGTTTAGCTGTAGACCTATCTCATCGCAGACTTCTACTAAAACATCGTGTTACTTTGTAGTGCCTCTATATTTTCTCCTATTAAATCTACATCGTCCGCGTACACGAACAGTTGATTCAAGTCATTCAACGTTAGTCCCTTTTTATCCTCTTTTATTTTTATCTCATATTCTAAAGCAAAGTTAAACAGTAGTGGTGATAAGGCATCACCTTGTTTCAATCCGTTGTGAATCTTGAAACTATCTGACATATTATTACCAATCTGTACTCTGCTTATGGGGTCATTGGAACACATTTTCACAAGTTTCTTCGGAAGTCCAAATTGTACCAGAATACTGTATAACTTTTCCTTTTAATAGAATCATATGCTTTCTTAAAAGCAATGAATAGCTGGTGAACAGTCCCATTGCATTCCCAATTTTTTTTCCAAGATTTGTCTCAAGGTGAAAATCTGGTCCAACGTGGATCTATTTCTTCTAAATTCACGTTGATGATCTCCAATTATTTCATTTACGTTTAGACTTAGACGAGTTAGCAGTATATTACTCAATACTTAGTAACACGTTGGGAGTAACGAGATTACGCTGTAATTGTTACAGTCCGTCGTAGTATACTTTCAGAAAACTAAGAAATCTGAAAATGTTCGTGCTACCAGGGTCAAACTCAACTGTCACATTTCTAGTTCCTTATTATATTGATACTATATCTAGGTGGTTCTTAGAAACATTCTAAAAAAGGTATATGAAAAACTTACTATCCACCATACAAAATAGTTATACAAATGGACTTTACAATAACCATGATCAATAATTACGTAGAATAGTGTAGTATTAACATATTTTTAATAATTTTTGGCATTTTAATATTAAAATATTTAATTATATAAAATATAGTTCGTTTAATAATTATCCGTCTTTGTATTAATGTGCAAGAAAACTTCATTCATTCATTATTTCTTCTGCGTGTGCAAGAAAACAACTTTCTCGTACACACAATGACTGCATTCGTCGCGATGGGAGCTCAGCAAGCACTGAGCATTCAGAGAGCCCTTTAGGCTCCGAAATCTTTCGAATAACAAGAAATTCAGAGTTCGAATTTCATGCTATATGGTATTAGATGGACAAGCAACTGAGCAGCTCCGTGAGCGATCACTGCGTCGAATGCCCCCACATTTTCTATGTTTTGTCACAAATATTTAAATCAAAGCTTTTGAATCTCGGATGTGATATGGTTTAAAAATATAATTAGATCTTAACCTTTGAATTTCTCACGCTTAGCCAGACAATAAAATAGTTATTGTTAACATAAAGTAAAAATAGTAGAACACTTTTAAACGTATAAAAAAAGTTACTTAAATAGAGCAAAAATGCAAGGATAAACAAATAGAAATAATAAAAAAATATCTTATGATCCTTGTTATATCAATTATTAATATCATCTGCTAAAATACCGGTCTATTTATAGCCTGAGAAGCAACGTTTGAAGCGACGTTACAACCATAATTACATTTTTTGTCTTTTTCTTAAGTATCTGAATATGTTCAATATTAATCTGAGCCTGCTGTTTCTGCTTGAGTAGTCAAAACGTTAACGCTTAGTTATGTAATTACCTTTATGTTGGGGGAATAATGTAATCACCACGAATTTAATTTCAGCATAATTCAACTGAGAGAGATTACTTTTGGTGAAGTTGTATTTTATTTTAGCTCACGTTTCCAACCCAATCTAGGAAAGAGGTTGAGTTTGTTCTTTTGTCATGTCTGTGATTAGTAGCACAATATAAATCAAAGCGTTCTCAATATTTGCTCATCCACTCCTTTTCATGTAGGTTTGAAGTAGATTAACAATATATGACGTCATATTAATGTAGGTTAATATAGAAGACTGACAAGTATGTACAAAATACACTGCAAAGGTTGTCATTACCAAAAATTGTCATTTGCCTTGTGCGAGTGAGGGAAAATCCTGCAAAACTCTCAGTCAGGATGAGCGGCCGATGGAATTGAATCCACGACCTCTCGAATGCCAAGCCAATGCTTAGCAAGACGAGTTCAAATCCATATTATAATGATGCACGTGCTACGGGACGATACATTCATAACGTAAACAGATAGTGAATACTATAATGTGATGTAAACAGTGTAATCACTAGCAGAAAACAACCGCCGTTCGTCATGTGAGTCGAAGGTCGCAGCACGAGTCACTCTCGGAGGAACTCGGAGGACCACACCCTAAGGAAGACTTGGAGGCACCTATAAAAGATGGAGCACCACTACATGCTGTATCACTCTTCACTAGGTGGTCGCCTCCTTTTCCTTAACCGTTAATTTATAGCTTGGGACTGAACACAATCCTGCACATTCATTCGCTTGGTTTCGTGTGCACCTTCCAAACCTAAACACACTAATTTGCTTGGTTTGGTGTGTTACTCCCTTTTCCTGCACATTCAGTCACTAGGTTTGGTGTGCTACCTGAAACTCATTCTGCTACCGCTTGCTTGGAACGGAGCGAAACACCTGCCTCTGATTTGCTTGGAATCGCGGCATCCTACTTCATACACACTTAGCTTGCAGTGGTGTGGCACCTCACTCAACCTCGATCTCACTTATCCGAGGCGAGAACTCTACTTAAAAAAGAAATACTAAAATTATGTTAAAACTTACTCTTATATTTTGTAAATTAGTATTGACCCGGACGGTCATTTTATTAACTTTTAACATGTAGACTTTTATAATAAAATTGGTTATGGGCAAAACTTCAATTCCGGGTATCATTGGCTCTATCTAATAGACACTTATACGACTAGACTCAAGGAACATTGCGATATAATTCATTTAGATAGCAGGGGCGGTTCCCGAGTTCCGTGGAAGGTATTTTTAACTTTGGAACTACCGGGGTTAAAAGATGGTTCAGTTGTCGATGGAAAAGTCTCGGCAAGACGAGTTCAAATCCGCATTATTCGTGCAGACAACAGCTGCGGTTTCTGAGTTTCGAAGGATTTTCAATTTTAGAACCTACTAAGGCAAGGAAGGTAGTTGAGTCGTTGGAAGGGTCTCGCCGTAACTTTTCCAACGGAACATTGTTAATATAAATAGGATGCTTGTTGCTGAGTTACAAAAATAGCTATAATTTGTCCCTCAGACGAAATGTTTATCTGCATATTTTTAATGCTATTTTGATGATTTATTCGGTGTGCTGGAAAAGTTCGCATGTTGCGACTACGATCTCAATTCCTTTCTGTTTCACTGACTTTCAAAATTTTCGTAACCACCCTCACTATTAAATTTTATCGTTTACCATTCATTTATTTCTGTGAAGGAGAAGCTTAATCAATATGCACGGCAGTGCATGCAGCCAAGTTCTCCGCTTCAAAAACGTCAGCACTGCCAGAAGCATGTTATACAGGAACAAGAGTTTTTGACGAAATCGCCGATTTCGAGGCCACGTAAGAAAAAAGATGTTAAAGACAGGAATATGAGCTTTCAAAGTTAAGGAGATATAGCAAATATGTGTAGGTGTGCAAAGTTTCATATTCGTAGCTTGAAGCATGTTCGAGTTGTGGTCCCCTGAAATTACGTATTTTAGGCTTACTGATTCATACCCTCACATTTACTCACTCAAATTGTTTAGGGTGTTCGGGATAAGCTAGAAACATGGCATGAAGGTGGAGGATGATAAATAGGTAAAGGAAAAACATTCCATCATTTTGAAAAGTCGCCATCTTGTATTCATAATCGCCGCCAAACATAAAATTTCAAAGAATACAAAGCCTAAATGTCTGAAGCTAGGAAGACGCTTAATCAATATTGGTACGAAGGTCATCTTTAATAGGTTAAGGAAATATTACAAAATCTTGAAAAAGTTGTCACCTTGGATCCAAAATGGCCCCAAAATGAAATTTCTATAGGATATACAGCCTAAACGGCTTGAGAAACGAAATATAGTATGACGGTACATATCATTAGTAGATTAGGAAAAAATTACAAAATGGCTCCAAAGACACAATTTTGGAACCAACATGGAGGACCTCATAATCTATTTTCCGCATCGTTTGGCCTAGAGATACGACATTTGGCTTAAACTTGTATTATCAAGAGTAGTTTAGGAAACTATTACAACATTTTGAAAAACGTCGCTATCTTGGATTCAAAATGGCAGCCCAAAAAACATTTTCCACACCGTTCGAGATAGAGAAATGCAATTTGATATGAAGGTGTACCATCACGATTAGGTCACGACAATATAAGATAATGTTTAAAATGTCTCCATCTTTAATCCGAAATGGCCGCCAAAAACCCATTTTCCAAACCACTGAAGCTAGAGAAACGCAATTTGGTATGAAGGTGTACCATCACGAGTAGGTTACAATAAATGGGGCAAACCACCGAGGGTATGGGAACGATCTGCACCATAGAGGAGCAGTCCCCCGGAGAGTCAAGTTGCGATAAAAGGAGCGCAGTCCCCCCAAACTCCACAAGTTGTGGGTGCATTCCTCCACGGGATACTGGAGGCAGCACCTCCAGCGTAGCAAGTATTATACATTTACAAAAAGCTGTGAAATCCGAGCAAAAACACCAGAGGTGCAAAAAGTTTAGCCAAGTTCTTCAGCCCTAAAAAGTGCTGAAATGTAGGACGGATGAGCCAAGTTCCTTGGCGACAGCATGCAAGATTCATGAACTTCGCGCGAGGTGACAAGGTTCATGATCTTCAAGCGATAAGGCTAGTGGCGGCCATAAAACCCACCACGTCCACCACCTCGCGCCAAGTTTCAGTGTTCCTCTTCCATAAGAAACTTGGCTCATCCGTCCTCCATTTTCAGGGCTGAAGAACTTGGCTGAACTTTTTACACCTCTGGCGTTTTTGCTTGATTGATTTTTTAATCAAGGAGTTCCAATTTTGATTACCAATACTAGAAATATCGAACATAATATTTGAGAAACAATAGTATACGCTTTATATTAACTTGCTCTGTAAGTTTCTCTGGTAGAAATCTTGTAATTGATTCTTAACTCACTTCCCATCATCCGATTTCTTTGAAATGTTGTAAACTTGCTTGCTTCCGATGACAATGCAATATTCAATCATTAGATATACGACAGAATAATCCAGTTAACTGTAATTAATCAATTAATTAATAAAATAATTGGAAACTATCCTTAAATGCAGACAACGCCGCATCTATTGTGCGAAGTTTGGATTGCACATCTTGCAGGGATTTTAATATTCATTTAATATACAGAAAATAATAATTTAAAAATGATTTTTAAAAAATACGCTTTATTAAGATGCACTAAAAAGTAAAAAATAATAAATTGAATTAATCTTATGAATCGGAAAATTGGAAAATTGGGAAAATCTAAAAGGGTAGGTGCTCATGCTTACCTTATCATAAAATCATAATATCTAAGAGCATCCAAACTTTTATTTTCCCATTCATAAGATTAATTCAGTTAATTATTTTTTTTTTTTTTTTTACTTTTTAGTGCATCTTAATAAAGCGTATTTTTAAAAATCTTTATTATTTTTTTCCATATTTGTTTTAGAAAACTTATAGGTATATATCCGTAAAATTTCCTCCAAACGGAAAGATAAAGGGCTTTTATATTTTTAAGAGGCTTGTAGGAAAACCTATATTCATATTTCAATGTAAGAGCTGACCTTTTCTTTGTCTCGTCTCATTATTGAAAGATTCCAGTACAGCATTGCTCTTAAAAGCTATTCATTAATGGTTTTCAACTACTTTATGTATGCCACGTACAAGGATGCAACTGGTGAAAACGTTTTGTAAAACTTTGATAAACTTTATGTTTATATGAGTCTGTGTAGTAACTTTGGACTACGACCCGTCACGGTTCGCTTTTAGCTGTTAAAATCCACACCCATGCCCCTGCCGGGACTCGAACCCGGGACCTTTGAGCCGATGTCCTATCGCCGCAGACCGCTCGGCCACCCGGCCGGCGAAAATGTTTTGTTTTGTCAATACATTGTTAGTTCAGGGAGACATTTTAATTTTTATTGAATACAGCTGTCTTCTAAACCAGGAGTTTTGAAACTGTGGTACGCGGAAGGTTGCTAAGGGATACGCCATAAAATTAAAAAAAAGAAAATATTAAGCTTAAGCTATTTAATATATTCTTATTTCAAAAATGTTATAAATACGCAGTCAGTAGGATCTATGTGTTTATTATTATTATTATTATTATTGTAAGAGTAACGTCTGTGATAAATACATAAAATTACTTTTTATTGAGAGCAAAACGGAGCAATTTAACCTAAATAAATTAACTTTTTCTGTTCATAATTTTTTAAACTTTTACTTTCTTATATTTGCTTCATAGAATTACTCAAGATATCATAATAATATTTACCTCATGTGACCGAGTGAAAACCTTACGTTTAGGATAGTCGGCACCGATTACCTACCCTGGGACCTCCTGATTAGAAAACAACTACGCTACGAAATGTTCTGCCTCATCGATATAATAAGTACGGGCAATATAATTATGAAATTATAAATATTAGCATTGAAAATATCGTAATATTTCTTGGTTGTACGGCGACAGTATGAATTCCAGTTTAGTGGTACGCCAGTTTATAATTTTCAAAAGCCCCTGTTCTAAACCTTAAAAATTACTTTAGTATTTTTTCAGTCAGCTCCATAGTATCTTCACGAAGCAAATCATGTCTGACTCACCTTCCATGTCCACTACTTTTCACATAAAATAGAATCAGTAGAGCTAATTGTACAGAAAAAAACACACAAGCATGTGCGATATACATGTGTGGGTAAATTCTGTGCTTCTAACAGATGACATTTACCACGATATGTAATAGATGAGGTGACGCGACTGTAGTAGTGGCTGCTAGCACTATGAAATTATCTAAAATATATACTTTAGAAAAGGAAGAATAAAATATACATTGAATGAAAGAAATTTCTTAAGTTAAGGAGGGAATTTATAATGTTCCAAGGGGGAAAAAAGGCGATAGTTTGTATCTAAGAGGGAAAATTCCCTCTATTCATCACTTGGGATAATATAATAATTGTTTCTAACTTTCTCTTCTACTTCGTCTCCACATTTCAGTACATCGACATTTTCTCCCTTTACTTATCTTCAAGGCTCCTTTCTATTCCCAATAAATATAGAACAGCTGAACATCTGATCCCAGAATTCGATACCAAAATGAAAGAAGAAAAAAATGGGAAGAAAAGTTGCATTTTTTTTCTTCGATTAGACTCACAGCAAAGAATAGGAATGAGATTTTGTAGTAGGAAAAAAAAAGAAGCTAAAAAAAAAGTTCCATCCGTGAAAGGTTTTCTCCACAGAATGGCTGCTGGTGAGAGCATGAATGTTGGCTTTTATGACCTCTTCGAGAACTAACCCAATGTCGTTTGATGTTCGATGACTGAGGCTACGAGTATGTCTCTTCCGTGAGAAGAAAATGAAGTAGGCGAAAGAAAGAAAATATCGTAGAAAAAGAAATTCATTACATCAAATAAAAAATCTTATTTTACGTTTACCTGTCGATTTTTTTTTTTTTTTTTAGAATATTCAATTCAATTTAAATTTATATCTTATGTTCCCTAGTTAAGTTGTGTTAGTTCTTTTCTGACGTATAGCGGCATAGCAATATACTTGGTTTGATATATTCAGTAAGCTTTGCAGAACTAGCATCTAATGCAACACTAGATCAAAGCATAGTAGAATACGAATTTAAGGTCGTTTGCTAAGTAATTGAATTAGGAATGTTGTAAAATTTCTTTCTGTTTGAAACAGCATCTAATTCAAGTTTCAATGCACATGTTTAGCGACTATGTTAGGACAAGGAGCACAAGCAAGAGAGCCGGGGGAAAATCGGAGCTTAGTGTGATCAGACTATACAGTATTAACAACATTTATACATAAACTCAAGTTTCTTTAAATGTATTTAAAAATAATCGACATGAAACCTTCAAATTATAATATAGACAGTACTTGCTATGAGTATTGACAACTGAACATCAAAATAACTGTATCTTCCAAAGTTTGCAACACTGATTGGATTGTTTTAAGTGATTGAGTATGTTTGACTGTCATGATCAGATAGGAGAGGCATAATCAACCATCGCCAAGATACAGCTTCGGAAATACATTTTAAGTATAATGATGTTAGCGATTTCAGTAAACCTAGGTATTAGAACTAAGGTTTTCATAACTTTGGAGATAATGTAGTCAATGTAATTAAGACACGTAAACTTACTGTAAGACACAATATTGTCACATATCATATGGTGTGAAAATTTTTGTAATCATAGGTATAGAGAAGAACGTTGAAGTTATCGATGATACAGTCTGAAATGTCCTCCATATAGAAAGTGAAAACCATTTTCTGTAAGTTGTCTTGACACATAATCTCCCACAGTTTTATTCTCTAAAATTTAATAGAGTGTTATTCCCTACTTAATATAACTCATGGTGCAATGGCACCGAATAAAGAAGCAACAAGTATCCGGAGTGCGTATGTAAGAGAATGTATTTTAGTTTGTCGTGTTCAGTATTTTTTTTCCTCTTTGTCTCTGTGTGCTTATTATATCTTATATTAGAGACAGAGAAAATGAGAACACGGTCCTAACGCGTATATTTCTTCATTGTAACTTGATGCAGAAGAAAATTAAGAAAAAAGCAAATTAAAGAGTTGTTCGCTAGGGAGCGCTGTTGGTGCCAAAAGAGAGAGAAAAAATACTGTTAATGATTCTAAATGAGGTCTCATTCTCTGGAAAACAGGTCACAGCGAAAGAAATAAATGGAAATGAAAGCTCCGCTAGTAGTTGAAATAAAAGAGAAGCGTCCAATAATAAAATTTGACTTCATTCTTTTATACATAAATGGTGAGCGTAAAGAGCAAAGTCTCATAATTGTCTTTTCACCAAGATTTAATGAACAATAAACAACGTGCAGTAAAACTTTAAGGTAAGTACAGGCCACAGAAATATTTCAATATGTTCGTGAACATGTGTGCAGTCTTCAATAAAATTATATAAGTACGTACGTATATCACCAATATTGAATCTGTTATTAATTCAATCTTGGGCAGCTTGTAGTTCTTTAAAGCCAAGGATGCTACCACAATCAATACAATAAATGTAAGCACGCATATCTAACGATAACTCTTATTTAATCATCTACAACCTATCAGCTTATCTCATAAGTAATGTTGTATGTGTGATGACTGCTGCAATGACGCCATCTCAGGATCGAATAGTGAAATAGACGACATGTGCCATATCTGAGTCATATAGAGCACTTGATTCTGCAGCATTGTGTAGAAGGAGAACGGTCTACTCCACGTTTTGGAAGTGTGGCTTGTGTTTGATCATGGCAGTGTCGGAGAACCATATACTGCGTGAATTTCACCAGGGATACCCAGCCAGAGCAGCAGCACGAAACATCAATGCTGTTTATGGTCAGTGTGCTGTGGATGTGCGAAAATGCCAGAGATGGTTCCAGAAGTTTCGGTCTGGGGACACCAGCAGCATCGATAAGCCACGAGAAGGGAGACCTTTGCAGCTGGACAAAAATGCTCTGCGAGCAGCGGTGGAGGCAAACAGAATGCAAACTGTTGAAGAACTGGCCAGCGAACTCCATGTCACCCATTCGACCGTTCATCGTCATCTGCAGGGCCTTGACTAGTGTCGAAAATCAGAAAATGGAAACCCCATGCGTTAACGCCTCGACAGAAGCAGCAGCGAGTTAACATCTGCAGTTCCTTGCTCGCCTGTCACAGACGTGAGCCATTCCGGACAGAATGGTAACAGAGGATAAGAAGTGGGTCCTCTAGCATAACATTACACGAAAACGGCAGTGGTTACTTAAAGTGGCGGGAACTGTGCCAAAAGAGGATTCCATCCCTGCAAAGTGATGTTGAGTGTTTGGTGGAATATCCGTGGAATAGTTTTAGAGGTATAGGTAGGAAAATTTTGGCAAAACATCCTTGCAACTGACCTAATATTTTGACAAATTGACTTATAATGTAGTAGGTTTAGCACATCACAATCAAACCTGTATCTAAAGCAAAGTTTATGATAGGAGAATGCACTTTAGAGAGAATTTGTATGTCCTTTTTATTTTGCAATGTTAATTAGAGGATAATGAAAATTCTTAAACGGGGAATCCTCTTAACGCTGCTCTCACTCAATTAAAACCTTAGCTGAAATACAGTTCATGAGTTACAACTTCGATTATTATTTGCAAAGTCATCCTACACATGGGCACGTCATTATTTTTCGAAAACTACATCCTTTCTGACGATATCCATTTCACATTTGGCAGTGTCTAGTTCCGAAAGTACGCATGTTCTGATATTTCTTCAAAGGAATTCTCATTCTCATTTCGATCTCACTCTTTATTTTTAAACATTCGTTATTTGTTCGAACTCTGACATCTATCGAATGGGGCACTGCAATATAATAATAACAATAATAATGTTAATACACTGGACTGGTGTGTGATGGCCTCTTGCGTTGTTTTGATGCCATAAAGTGATGTGAAGGAGAATATAGACACGAATTTCACAGGGTTTACTAAGGAAACATCTTGTAAAATAGGTTGTCAATGTATTATATATTTTTAAAATAATGAAGCTACAATTTATAATCTAAACCAGTGGCTTGAGTTTACTAGGTCGATTTTAATTTAATGAAACAAACTACGTTTTATCATCATAAGTAACGCGGTCAGAACACATAAACTCGTGTAGAGACAATTGGAAGGTTCTAAGTCCATATTGTGATATTGTTATCATTTTCCCAAAAGGGTCACATCATGACCATACAATACAAGACAAATAGTCTGAGGCGACACGCTAGTGTCTTTAATGTTCTTGGTTCGAATTTTGACTGGTGTATGAATGTTTGTGGGGTTAAAAAAAACTTAACAGTGTAATAGTATGAAAAAACGGACCGAAGTAATTACGAAAATGACCCAAAATACAAAGTTTACCAAAGATTTTACAAGACAAGTACAGTTAAAGTAAAAGTCATTTTATACTCAGAAACCACCACAAGATTTTAAAAGTAAACATATTATTTTTTTACATGCTTTAAATACTTAAATATAGAGTCAATTTAAGTGCACCGCCTTTGAAGGATGAATCTTTGGTTTCCTCGAATCGCCTTTCATTTAGAACGTTTTGAATAAAAACCAATAAATTAATGCCTAATTAACTCTCTGTTTCTAACCGCTTGCGATTTATGTTTTTTTTCTACAACTTTTACCCCTGTTTCCATTTTATATCTAATTTCTTTTACTTCCGTTAGGCGTGGTAAATTTACTTCAATTAGAAAATATTCTCTTGCAATTGTTCTCGCTATTAATTAATTAATTAAGTTTCCATCTGGACGCAAGAGACTAGTTTAAATCATCTATGGCTTTCGAAATGAGATTATTGGAAAATGGAGGTTCTCTTTTAGCAGGAGACGTCCTGCGGTTTCCTAATGCACATTTGCTTCTAATCCGCCGCCAATGGTTTATATAGTTTATGGAGGACAAGAGAATTTGTAACATTGTAGAAAGGAAGATCATGTATTGAGTCATTTATTTGGGTTTTGTAATGCAAACGAAATGAAGCTGAGGGGATGGGATGGTTGTGGGGTGAGAGCAAAATCTATTCTACCACAATCGTACCTCCGTGACCAAAGCATGAGATTTTAGAATCTGCACAAACGAATCTTTCCTTCTTCCATCGAAAGAGGAATATTCTAGAATTCCAGAAATTATATTCTCTCCACTTTTCTTCATTCTCTCCGGTTGCTTTGGTTCATCCATTTGACCATTTTCGTACGATTTATTACAAACCACAATTAGTCCTTTCCTCATTTGTTCATTTTTAAAAATCATTTCTCATTTTCATATTTATTCCTCTTTGTTCATCTTCTTCTTCAAATTCTACGAAACACCATAGTTATGTATTGTGCATTATTGAGAACAAATCAATAATCGAGGCAAAATAACATAAAACACCATACGCTTACCATGATGGCATTACAATTCAGGATTATTACCATCCAAAGCATTTTCTCTATTAAGGCTAATAAATCGAATGAATTAAGTACGGAACACGGAACCAAAGGGATTTTTTTTAAATATATTTTCCGGCTTGCCGTGGATATTGACTCGAAGTTTCGATTTGCTGTATTTATGCCCGCTGAGAGTCTCCGATCCTTTGAATTATTATTCATTATTAATACGGTAAGGAGGAGGCACGATAATACAGTTTTTACTACCGATAATTTTTGTTAGAAAGATCTCATTCACAGTTCAATACTTCCTACATCGTTATGAAGGTTTGTCCTTCTTCAGGTCTTTTGGCATCTTAGACTCAGCCAGTCCAAAATAGGGTGGAGGAGAGAACGTTGGAAGTTAGACAAGTCAGGACATACTTTTTAGGTGCCATCTCAGCATTTGCCTGGTGTAACTGAGGAGAACCCCTGGAAAAAGCTCAGTCAGGGTGATCGGTCGCTGGAATCGATCCCAGGACCTCCCAAATGTTAAGCCAACGCTCTATCACTAAGCCACGACCACTCGGTTATACTTCTAAAAGTTTAGTTATTTTAAGAAACTTGATTGAGTAAGTATTAACTACAAAAATGAGAGATAATCATACAGAGCTAACAGCAGCACTATGTACGAGGAGAATAAAGGATTATCCCAGAAAATTAAGCAATAATGCTGAGTAAAATGAGTTTCAAAATTGGCCTAGAGAAGTAACTCTTGATGAATCAAAGAAAACTGAACATAGAACTGGAAGATAGAAGATCGATAGAAACCCAATACAGCAATGAAGAATGCGTAGTTCTATAGAAGTAAAGAAATTCCAAGATGGTTTTATGATTAAGTATTCAAGAGGAACATTTGTAGCCATCGTTAAAATAAGGTATTGATTATGTAATGCATTAACTTACAGAAGAGCTAAAATTCATATTAAAGAAGAACAATATTGAGACGAAGTGGGATTGTGGGAAAAGGCAATGCAAGTTGTAAAAGAAACTTGAATTTTAGAAGCTGACTGCGCCTCTAGTGTACTTACACAATGAAATACGTACAAATCTTGAGGTTGGCGTAATCTTAAAAAGATTAAAAATAAAACGAACGGGAACCTGAGTAAGATAAATTAGCCGTAATTAAAGGATTATTCTGTTTTCGTTTCTAAGAAATACCTCAGGATTTAAGGACTCAATTTTCTTGCGATTTTCAGCGAAAGCCACAGAATATGTAATCTTTATGAACATTACATCAAGTTAGAAAGCATTATAATATTGTGTATTCATTGGATTAATGTGGCACCAAAACTTATTAAGCTTAAAGCATCTACACTGCTCACCGTTAAAAATGCAACACCAAGGAGAAGACAACAGCTTCAAATTTGGCAGATAAATACCGTAAGATGCCAGTAGCAAATGATTAACCTTACTACTCCGTGCGATACCTGACAACGTGACGACAACGGAACAGAACTGCCGAAGGTCAGTAGCCTGTGGGTCTACCATGGGCGGTCAGCACGGCCGCAACGCAACACTGTGAGGTATAGAGAGGATGAGTCCTTGGATGTCCTCTCGGGGTATGTCAAGACATGCGTCTTTGACTTTTAAAGCTCATCAACTGTAGCTGAGGCAAGTTGCTGGCCTGAGACGCGTTGTGCAATCATGAACCAAACGTGTTCAATAGACGAGAGAACAGGTGAGCGCGCCGGCCAAGGAAGGAGAGAAACATTGTAGTTAGTCAGGAAGGCTAGAACATTACGTGCAACATGCTAGCGGGCGTCATCTTACTGGTATCTGGTCCCCAGTAGGGCCTGCACTAAAGGACCCACAACCGGATCCAACAATTTGTCGATGTACCGCTGGCTGGTCACATATCCGTCAGTGCGTAGGAGACACGAACAGGCACGGAATTCAATGGCACCCCAACCATAACACTTGGTGTAGGATCGGTGTGGCTATAAAAAAACGCAGGCGTCGCCCATCCTAGTGCCAAGGTACTATCAGCTCCCAGGTGCCAAGTACCCCAGATATGGATGCAGACATCATGATGCTGCAGTCAGAAGCGGCATTCGTCTCAAAAGAAGATGCTCTGCCATCTGCCATTCCGCTCTCAATGCGCGACCTTCGTGACGCCATTGCAGTCGCTCATACCTATCCTGTCCAGTCAGTGGAAGCCGCTGAAATTGGCGCCCTGCAAATATTCACTGCTCTGCTAGACGACGTAGAACTGTTCGTGGGAACACTAAGCTTTGTGCAACATCCACCAGTGCTTACGCCATTGTTCGGAATGTGCCTGTTTGATCCGCCAGATCCATACGCACAAGCCGCCTGTCCTTTCAGCCCGTGGTTGGTTCAGTCGTTGGGATCCAGTATGTCGTTCCGTAGTGCATTCGTGGAGCCATCGAGTACATATGCGATGCACTGTGGACGCAGTCCGTCCAATACGGGCACCAACGTCGCAGAAGGATAAACCGCGCTCGCGATATGACACAATTCAACCGCAATTAAAGGTAAACACCCGCTAGCAGGGCTGACGCATTTGACGACAAGGCATCTTTCGATAATATATGCACACTCACGTCACACCAACACCAACAGTCGTCTAATACTGCACCGTGGCTCTCTGGCCTGCCTCCGATTAAGATACCCGGCGCCTCTGATACGTCACGTAGCTGTCATACTAATCAGATGTTTGTCTCTCCATTCTCTACATATTCTGCAACTTTTGCATGTCTTCTTCTCTATGTTGCATTTTTAATGGCAAGCAGTATATATGAATTTGCGAAAAAAAATAACATTCGGTTAAAATAGTTCAAATAGGAGTCAAGAAAGTATAATACGATGGACGTAAATATTTTATTCGTGAAACTGCAAAGTCCATAATACATACATTCGTTTTATCTTGTACTCAAAAAAATGGCATCATTTATAATTTGGATTTCAATGTACAAATTGTTAAGTAATATTATGTGCCTCAGTATCGATGTTCAACTGAAATGTTTAAATACTTCTCTTACACAAAATACTTCATAGTTAGGTTAGCGATAAGCTAACAGAACGTAACGCAAAGTGCATGTTCAGATAGACTTGGTCAAGACAAGACTAAGACTGAATTGGGAATATTCAATCAAATTTAATTGCTTAGTAGATCTTCCTAGACGTCATCACTGCTAAGATTAACTAAATACTTTAAAGCGAAATAGTAATACACTAAAACTTAGTTTGTCCGAAACTCCGGTTTATCCAAAACGATTTTCAAAAATCATACCGCACTTTTTTTCGTTAGTTTCGAAATACCTCTACATCGTGTATATATACAATTAATTCTCCGCAGTGCAAATGTGCAGTATTGTAGGGGAAAGTTGGCCAAAACGAATAGGTATAGATTTAATTGGTTATAGCGTGTATAGTAGGCAACTAATCAGAATGGTTTTTGTCTCAAATGAAACTTTTATCCTTCTATTATACAGCGATATAGTTAAATATGTCAGTGCTGTTTTTGTTTGCTCTCCATTTAGAATCTCAATAGAAATAACGATCCCAATTTTGTCCAACAGCTTCCCTCTCCATTTTGTGCAACTGCCTATGTTTTTAGATTTTATGATGGCTTCGCTCAGCAAATTACACAAGGTCAAATAAATTAACACTGTATTACATCTTAATAACTGTTAAATAATGTGAGATACGTATATGTTTCAGTTCAAGTTTAACAAATCCACAAATAAGAAACAAACGTGATGTAAAAATGAATTGAACCGTAGAAAAAGCCTAAGTCTTTTAAAAACAAACTTTACTCGGATGTATGCTAACCACTGCAACTAAATGAAACTGCTTCTGTGGTGCATCCAGTGATTCCACTCCAACCTGGTTTGGCACCATCAGTTTGGGCTGGGAGGGCACACCTCCCTTTTGCATCTAACCTCCACGTTTTGTCAAACTTTCTCTTACTGAATTTACACCCTATTTATTAGAATAAATTTTATCTTCTATAAAAAAAATCATTTAATTACTATATTTCTGTATTTCCAAACGCATATAACATGAAAGAATCGTAAATCTAGTTTATCCAAAATTTCGGTTATCCGGAACGCCTCCAGTGTCATCAAGATGGGTAGGTATAAGATCAAACTATTAAATTGATTGAAACGCTTAATGAATTTCGATATCTTGT
>JAGDQP010011117.1:532-12695 GCA_022664845.1 Lepisma saccharinum
ATGGAGAGGCCGAGAGAGGGCAAAAGAAATTAGTGAACGTCGAAGGGACCTCCGAAGACCGAATTATAATTTGCTTTCAGGGAGTTTATGATAATAAAAGTGGGAAAAGTGAAGACATTTTACAGAGGCCTCTTTCTTTTGTAACGGGATTATAAATGTTGGCTGTTTGTCCAGGGTGAAAAAATCTTCCAGCTTCTGCGAGATTGAATACACGTGTGGTTCTAACCTTCGTTCCCAAGCACTGAACTGAAAAATATAATAAACTTTCCATTTCATTATGAATGTGAAATTTTCATATTTTGAATCGTCACTCACTGAGCATATACGGATAAGTGGAATGTTATGGATCATTCGTGTAATGAATTCATTTTTTAGAACAAGTATGAAAACACTATTTGAAATATTACACCCCCAAAAGGGGGTGTTTGCAATAATGCATCAGGGGGTGTTGTGGGTGTCCTTAGGGGAGTGTGGATAAATCACTGGCTTAAACTGCATGTGGGAGATCATAATAGGATAAGGTTTCTTGCAAGAGGGGCCGAAAATTCTAGTTATACCACTCGTAATAGCATACGGAACATAGTTTGAAACAAGAACGGACTGGTAAACAAAGGGCCCTACCTGGGAAACGAATAAGCTCTAGTGCTAGTGGGTATTGTGGAGCGTGGGTTCGAAATACACCTTTCAAGGGCCTTCAATACCGTTCATGGTAGTGAGCCCCCAAAACTTGTAAAAGCCTTTAGGATACTGATCAAGGGCCTGTTTCACGAAAGTACTTGTCAATTTTTCACTCTTCGGTTTCCATTTCCAGAGGACTGTCACAAGATTGCCAACCTTCCACCACAATATTTATATGTACTGTCGTTTGGTTGCCTAGTTTTAGGAGTCAAAAGTTTACTAACAATTGAATATTGCCTAGTATATTCACACTCCTTGCACAAAATGATAGAACAGTGACTGAATGAGAACAAGGGTTTGTGGCGGAAGGTAAGCGCTCTTGAGACAGTCTTCTGGAAATGCAAACGAAAGAGTGAAAAGTTGGCAAGTACGTTCGTGAAACAGGTCCCAGGTCTCAAAATAAAGTTTAAATAACGTAAATATTGCGCCTTAAAAGGGTATGAATGTATTAAAGCCTTGTACATTTATCATTAAACATTACAGGCCCCTTCTAGTGATTTGTAAGGGCCCTACAGACACAGTAGGCCTGCTGAGATTACAACACTAACACTACCTCCATCTATAAGTCTTGTGTGTGAAAATTGCTAATTTTAGACTCACGACAAGACCCTAACGCCACAAGTAGTAGCAAAAGTGGAGTAAGTGGTCCTTTTTATTGGGTAACATTACGCTTCCAAGACAAAAGGACCGGCGCAAGTGAGGGGGCACCTGGGAATTTCCGTGTTTCCGGCCGGGCTAGTCCGCCCCTGGTTTTAAATTTCCTGGAGCCTTCAAAAGTATCTTCGGAGCTGTACAACTGTTCTACGGAGAGGTTTATCTGCAAGAAACCCTGAGCAAATACAAAGCTAGCGGACATAACAATGCTTATGAGAATTCTGGCACTGTCAGGGACTAGCCTACATATTAATAACTTACTGTAACATTCAGATCATACATTATTAAAATTTTAGTTCGACCTATTATATAAAGTATTTTTTGTTTATCCACAGAACAAAACTGGGGTTTAACAGACTACAGCGGGATTTAGCCTGGCCCGGCCAGGCCTCTGAAAACTTTTAGCCTGGCCCGGCCAGGCCGGGCCATGCCCGAAATCCACCCCTGTGTATATCTACGGAAAAGTGATCACCTTTACTTAACATCCGAATATTTCTCAGCTGAGATACTGGCTGTACTCCCGAACAACCACAACATTGACATATTAGAGAATTATATAAAACAGTAATTACAATAATTGAAGTTGATCTCAATATCGTATTAGAGATACATCTTGTCCAAACTAATAAGCTTACTGCCGAAAATTCTGGTAAAAAAACAAAAACAAAAAAAAACAACTTACTTTTACATAACCGTCTAAATACAGAAAAAGTCGGGTTTACTGCAAACGCCGAATCTTTGTTTATGTAAGGCATGTTTTGAAAAGTGACACTTGGACGGTGCGGGGCGGACCCCAGGTACCATTAACTATTCAGCCGGACGAGGTCCCAAACGAGATCACTAAGGTGCTCTCTTCTTAAGCGATCCTCAGCTTCAGTTAAAAAAATAACAATCACAAAGAAAACCACACACACAATATTGTTTTTACTATGCTGAGGTTTCTATTACAACGTATATAAGAAATAATTGGCAATCAATATACTTATAATTCCTTGAACACAGACATGATACCTAACAATTATGACCACACGAAGTTTTACTTTTATAATTACTCCAGTTGAAGTAATTATTGAAGTTGAAGAAAGAAGTTGAAAGCGGCTGCTAATTATTCCAGTGAAATATTTTACACTATATTTTGTTCTGTTCGAATGATATCGGCTCGAATTAACGTGGATGTGCAAAAACAAATGGCAAGTCTAGTGCAATGGTTTCACTGTGAACAAATGTCAAAAACACAAGAAAGGCAGGAGTTACATTTAGATAAACAACAACAACAAAAGAAAGTTTCTTTCATTTCCCCAAACTTTCTCTTTACTAACTGGACAAGGTTGCGTAGTCGTTCCACAAATAAGAGTTTATTCTAAGGAACGAGGCCGGAGGCATCATGGGCCTAACTCTACGGTACTTTTTGGAATATTCTTTTTACGTCTACGAAAAATAAGTAAACAAGCTTTTAGAAAAACTTTGCAGGTTCTTTGGTGGTGTAAAACACCTCCTGATTATGTTCACAGAATATGTCCGAACTGACTGATGGTCAAAGCTGGCCACGCTTGCTCAGCTCCATTACACTGCGGTGATGAGCTGGAGAAAAGGTTGTTCCTTTTCTTTCGTACTCTGGCCTTGGGGTGATCGATCAGATTGTAAAAGAACGAAGTTACCTGGTTAGATGAGTACTTAGCTGGAGACATCTTGGCGTACAGGCATCCGTCGTTCAATTCTGACGTCGTATCTGGGATGCGGGACCGTACCACTCCAGCACAGTTCCAAATATGAAGCACAGGAGCTGTCCATTTCACCAATAACACTGATATACTTGCCCACTGCGGTTAACAAACACCACTGTCACTCGTACGATCGGCTCCTTCAATCATGCTGAGAGTATATAATTTGGTTCACGTCTTAGGAAGAACAGCTAAGAATTATCCGGATATTGGGTTAGCACGTAGGAAGAGTTAGCAACGCATCGCACTTGTTTTACACCGTATCAAAAAAATAATAAACGTTGTACGGAGATAGTTTTCGTTTAAGTGCGATTGCTGATCTCGATGGACTTAATGTCACGTCGATGATGTTTGAGAAAGCACTGTCCCAAAAGTTCTTTCTATACTTCCGAGTTCGTTCTCTTGACCCAAATCCTTTCCTCCTCCGAATCCAAATTTTCAAAACATCAGCTCTCATTCGTCGTTGAAATCCACAAAGGTAGGTGCCGTTGTCTGCCCTGAAAGATCGTTGGTACCTTCTTGGTGAGGTGCAAAAATCGTACGCGATCAAATTCGCGTTGTCGAGATTTTTCCAGCTCCTGACCTCAGCCAAAACGTCACCAGTAGAAAAGTATTCCAGGCCTGGAAGTCTCTGTGTCCATTAGCGCCTTCTCTCTGAGGGTGGTCTTCCCTTTCTTCAAGTAGAAAAGTAGTTAACCATTGTTCGATGTCGGTGTGGTTCTTCCTGCTTCAGGTGTTTCCTAAATATGCAGCTAACGGGTTTCCACGACAGAGAAATACAAAACATATTGAAACAGGACCAAAGGATAATCAATAAACAAGAAGATTCGTGAATTTGTTGTTTTATATTAGAAATATAAATTCTTCATGGCTATCACAATTAAAATAAAAATACAATTTATACATAGTGATGATGATGCAACTGTTACAGGAAGATAGGATGAATGAATTTACTGACGGTATTTAGGCTACTTAAGGTATATTCAGTAGAATTCTTCAGTATTCAAATTTAAGTAAGTTCAGAGATCTCTATTTCAACTGAACAGAATTATTTTTCCACGCATTTTCATGATTCCATTTTGTTTTGAGTTCTCGAAGCTACTGTTCTTTGAATTCAAACTAACATTGAACACTTGTCAGGTGTCAGAGCCCGATTTGGATGAAAATTCGTATATAGGAACAGTTCCTAGGTAAACCTTCACAGCCAAAGTTATAGGTGCTGTCGTCAACAAATAAGGACAGGAGAACCCGAGAAAGATGAAACGTAGAAAACAAGTGAATCGAATACAGAGTACGGATAATGCCTTTTCTTGTATAAACTTCTACATATGTTGAAAGCAAATGGCTATTAATGGATACTGGACAGAATGTGATACATGCTGAATGATAAGACGACAGTAACCGTTATCTTCAAAGCGGCCATCTTGACTATGATTCAACATTTTTAAATGGTAAGTCGGTCATGTGATATATCAATCTGTGCTGAAATGTTCCAAGAAACGTAATGATGAAGTTAGTTTTGGCATAACTCTAATCCTGTACGACAAAATGCATGTGAAATTGATCTGGAGAATGTGTGAGTCGAATGATGAAAAAACAATTTTGTTGAAATAGTTGAAGGAACGAAAACCAAACGGCTACAGAAGAGGTGCCGTTATATTGGAAAATATGATCCTCACGGCCTCAACATGAAGTGCACTGTAAAAGTTGTAAATAAACTAACGGAAGATGAAGTCGCAATTTCAAGGAGGTGTAATGCTAGGTGAAAGTGACATTCTGAAGGTCAATTTCAGGTGTTATTCTTTTCGTATAGGATTAGAATTATGGAAAAATTGACTTCATCATTGGATTTCTTGGAACATTCCAGCACAGATTGATATGTCACATGGCCCACTTACTAATTAAAAATTTTGAAGCATAATCAATATGACCGCTTTAAAGATGGCGGTTATTGTCTTCATACCCTCCAGCATGTATCACCTCCTGTCCAGTATCCGTTAATAGCAATTTGTTTTTAATTTTTGTAACAGTTTATAAAAGAAAAGACATTTGTTTCCGTACTCTGTATTCGATTTACTTGCTCTCTACGTTCCATCTTTCTCGGGTCCCTTTGTCGTTATTTGTTAACGACAGCACCTATAATTTTGGCTGAGAAGGTTTACCTAAACACTGTACCTATATACGATTTTCATTAAAATCGGGCTCTGACACCTAGTAAATGTTCTTTATAACCTATGTGAAGGCTTTATATATATGTTTTAAAAGGAAATAATTCGTGCGAACTGTCATGTTTTTTTTTTCATTCATATATAAAGGGCATGGGGAAAACAATGGTAATCTTCATTTTTCAAAACAAAAAAATAAGATGAGTACAGAAATAGAATGGTAACACACGTGTATACTAACTGCGGAAAAGGCAAAAGTTGAAAACAGCAAATTGCCGTATATTTACCCTTTTTTATGGGGAGACCCATATGCCAACAAGGCAGAATGAATTTTTCTAATGTAATATCTCAATTCATGCTCAATGATGGTTATTATTGTTTTCCCCCATGTCCTTCATATGTCATGAATTTAAAATTTATTTATGACCTGTTGGCATATTTGGCTTAAGCTGGGATGGGTTAGGTAGAAGATAGAGAAGGTTTAGGCCAGGGACTTACTTACGGTACCATTCCGACATTCTTCTAGTAACAGTGATGAAAACCCTGTTAAACTTCAGCCAGGATGGTCGGCCGTGAGGTTTGAACTCGCATACACGAAGTACGCGATGTTTCCTCTGGACCACGTCATGAAAATTGGACTGGTGATTTGAACACTTTGTGGAAATTCAGATATCAGTAATTCAAACTCATATCTCTATACAAGCATTATATTTATATTTAATAAATAAACTCCCTTTGTCTTATAGTTTTAGTATTCAGATGTAAAACCACGCTTCGCCTCCCCCGAAACTCTTTCAACAGGCTTCTAGCGAATAAATAAAGGCCATGTCATGTCCGTTCTAAGTTCTACGACAACAATTTTTACTGTTGATTTCTATCACCAACCCTCACTTTTTTTAGAAGTTTTAGGGAGAAGAGGAAAAGTAGCAAATAAATTCTCCCTGTTGATACAATCTAAGCCAACAACTCAACTGTAACATGGCCTGAGCCATCCTTAAAGGCCTTAGAATTAATTCAATTTAACTTCAACATATAACGGAATGAGTCATTCATTTTCACTGTCAGACGTCGATAACGGTCTTTCTATTGTGTTATGGAACGTTGACATTTGCCCTACTGAAAGACGAACTTAACGTACTACCAAGAATTTAATGCGTAACTTTAACAGCGAATACTTAATTAAATGTCAAAATAATTTGATTGACGTTTCTGTAATTGAGGGGATCCGCAACTTCGACTTAAATCCGTTCAAGTACCTCGCGGGGATGACATTCTTCAACGATCTTAATTTCACAAACTTCTTCCAGAGAAATGAGATTGGTTGCGCTGTATTGTAGGTATGATAGGGACATTCGTTTCAAGAAAATGAGGAAGACAACGAAAAATTAAAGTACTTTAACCAGGAAGAAGAGAATTTTCTGCTCTCTCAGGGAAGTCCTCCTTTATATTCAACAGAAATATTCTTTGTTTCAAGGACCTATGCTACCTTAACAGATGAGGCAACTAAATGTTCTAGAGAGGTGGAAGAACGTGAAAATGTCGGATTTTTATCCTGGATCACTCCCTGATCATCAATGGCGACTTTCGCTAGTAGACCATTTCAAGAAGATGATAATTACTATTTCGTTCCCATCTAGCACATATATATCCTAAGCTCTAAAGATATTCCTTACTCCACAGTACAATCAATCCCTGTGAGGATATTGACGTATAAATTTATCTAGAATAACCCGGATATTCTTTGTATATGGGAAGAACATTGTAGTTATATCTAAATGTCCGGGATGAGAAGTTCCCAAGATCACAAGTTCCGAGGATTTGTGAATTCCCGTCCACTCGAGAATTTCTGTATATTCAAGAATTCGCAATTCATAACTTCCCCCAAAATCAGTACCAACCATCCCGAAAGTCGAGATCGGATAGGGAATATTTTCCCCGATTCCTTTCCCGATATTTGTAACATCCGCACACCCTAGCGTCTGTGAAATTATCACAAACCTATGATCGTGTTGCCTGGAGTATGTGTATTGAATTATGTGGCCCCTACAGTTTAGTATGCTTAGAAATCTGTTAAGGCAGGTTTAAAACACAGTTGAATAATCATGTGAATTGGTAAAGATTACCATCAAAGCACCTCGCGTATTACCCTTAGCTGCACTCCCCTTCTGTTTAACTGCATGTTTAAAACTGTCTGGAATGCTTAGGTAACAATGCTTATCATACCAGTTTTTGTTTAAATCAGCAGTTACCTTATTCGATCCTTTATAATATCATCTGCCTGCATGTATTTCCCTTTTGTTGTCTAATTTTCAAAACGCTTGTATTAAGTGTATAGTTGACGTTCAATAATCTTATGACATAAGTTATTTCACGCTGAAATGTTTCCATAACGCTAAGAATAAACCGTAAAACTAATGCGAGTATATTTAAATTTAATATTTTCCTAGAAATGACACACAGCTAAACTACCAAATAGTCTTGATTATTTAACAAGGTTTTCACCCGAAACATGCACTCAGGAAATTAATTAACATCCAATGGTTATTTCCAGAAACGTCTCTTCATGAATGAGCATCGAGACTTTTCTATCAGCAGCAGAAACAAGCTTCAATATTTGCTTCAGTTCATGTTAATTCCGTTTGTGCATTTTTGATCCACTTTTGTTCTGCATCCACTTTCTAATCGCACTTATAAATGAAAGGACAGGAATAATATTATGCAAGGTTTCACTCAAAACAATGAAAGAATATTAACCAATACGAACCTTAACCATATTTTCCTTTACCGCTATAATCTCCTAGCGAATGTTAGAAAGAATCAGTTATTTGTCACAATAAAGCAATATAAAGAAATATTTCATGTAAATATTATATAAATATTTATATTCAATAAAACTGACAATAAATCAATTCCATGGAATGACAAAGCGTTGCAAATCTTTACAAATATTTAATCTAAAAGCTTTTGAAAGAGCTTTTCTTTCTTATTACAAGGAACAAGACAGCAATGTAGAAGAAGGAATCCGAATTTGAAACATTAAAAAACCAAATAAGAACGAAAAATAAGGAAGAATTAATGCTTCACGCCTGTGTCTCAAAGTGATTTTACGAGGGAGTAAGGTAATCATCATTTTCTTGATATTTACAAATTGATTATGGCCAAAATAGACTCTACTAACCCATAATAATCATGGTTAAGGATAGTTAAGATAAGATAAGATAAAATTAATTGTATGGGCGGTAACAGCACTATGGCTTACGCCCTTCCCGATACGGGGAAGCCCCTTAGCTTAGTCATGTCTAAATATAGCTGTTAATTCAATAAAATAATAAAAGCATAAAAAAGCTGAGGAGGGTAAATTTCTTCAGAAACATAAAAGAATAATAAAAACTAAAGATGTAGAGAGTCTTTAGCATAAAAACGTAAAGGCTCTAAACGGGCCTTCACAGAAATAAAATAATACTACATAAAATTTAACAGCTAAACAACACAATCATCTCAAATAGACGAGGATAGTCCTGTCTCTTGAACAAAGAGAAGAACTCGTCGCAATATGGCTGATTCATCCCCTAATAATGGCGCCATGCCATTGGGGATGTTATAACGTTGTCTGAGATGATTATATCCTGGACAATTTAAAAGGACGTGACGAATACTTAAAACCACATTGCAATTATGACAACGTGGTGGATCCAATCGTCTTAACAGATATCCGTGTGTCAGCCGACTGTGTCCTATACGTAGACGACATAAAAGGACTTCTTCACGCCTGCTATCTCGGCAAGATGATTTCCATGGAACAACTGTTACCTTAATATCTTTCAATTTATTCACAGCCACGTCATCCCATCGTCGCTGCCATTCACTCCGTGTAACCTGCCTATAATATATCATCATGTTCTGAAATGGGACATGATGAATATTAATGTTAGCGCCTAAAGAGGCTTCACGAGCAGCTTCGTCTGCCAATTCATTGCCATGGATACCAACATGACTTGGTATCCACGAAAAGACAACCTCACCACCGGCAGAGCAGATGGCGTGTGTCTTACATAGAATATCTTGCACAAGCGGATGTTTAGAATACATATTGTCGAGGCTTTGAACAACACTCTTCGAATCTGTACAAACAAGGATGCGGTTGAAACCATGAACAAGACTAAAATCCAAAGCCTTTAAAAGAGCATAGAGCTCAGCAGTAAAAATACTGGCTTTGGGATTAAGACAAAATTGACGGGCTTCCCCTTCTACAACAAACGCGTATCCAACAGATTCATCTGTTTTGGATCCATCGGTAAAAACTGAGATAAAACGTGGGTACTGACTCTGCAACGCAAGAAAACGTTGCTGGAACTCAATCATGGAGGTATCCGATTTCTTGAGGTCTGACAAAGAAAGATCAATCCGTGGGCGGGAAAGTGTCCACGGCGGACGGAGACTAAAACGGACAGGACAGACAGTTGGGTGGTCTGCATTGAGATTCTCCAACAACTCTGACGCTCGAATGCCAAGTGGTCGGGTAGCGTGACCACGGCGTTCATATAGGGCTCGTTGGACTGGGTATACGATTAAGTTATGTGCTGGGTGGCTTGCCAAAGATGATATCTTAGCAAGATAGCTCAACACATAGTACATCCTATGAATCTCGAGCGGTGGTTCAGCGGCATCAACACAGAGACTGGTCACTGGACTTGTGCGATACGCGCCAGTGGAGAGTCGAATTCCAGCATGATGGACACTATCCAGCGTATGTAACGCTGAAAAGCGTGCAGAGGAATAAGCATGACAACCATAGATAAGCTTAGATAAAATGAGTGCGCGATAAAGGCGCAACAAGGTTGTACGATCAGTACCCCAAGTGGGATGACTTAAAACACGTAATAAATTCAGAGCTCTCGTACAGGAAATTTTTATTTGGCGAAGGTGACTACGCCAATTTAACTTGGTATCAAATAATAAACCGAGGTATCGTACCTCCTCGACGAACTGGAGTTGTCTGTCTCCAAGATAGAGAACTGGGTCAACAAAACAAGTTCGTTTACGGCAGAAATGGACACAGACTGTCTTCGTTGGTGAAAAACGAAAACCAGTCTGGTGTGACCAGTCAACAAGACAGTTAAGCCTCAACTGGATCTGTCGGGCTGCGAGGTTGATATTCGCAGACTTACAGACAATCGTCAAGTCGTCAACATATAAAAGACCTTGCACAGGGGGGCGAATACAAGCCATAACACTATTCACTGCAATAGCGAACAGTGTTACGCTCAGCACACTCCCTTGAGGTACGCCATTTTCCTGTAAATAACGCTCTGAGAAACGATCACCAACACGGACACGAAAATAGCGATCGCTAGTAAAATTTGTTATAAAATGAGCCATGTGGCCCCTTATGCCCCAATTATGAAGCTGGCGTAGTATGCCATATCTCCAGGTGGTATCATAGGCCTTCTCTAAATCGAAGAACACAGTAAGAACATGTTCATTTCGGAGGAATGCGTTCTGCACAATAGACTCTAACCTGACAAGATGGTCGACAGTTGATCGATACTGGCGAAACCCACACTGATCATTAGAAACCAAGTTGTTATGCTCCAAGTATCACATTAGGCGGCGGTTTATGATTCTCTCAAAAACCTTGCATACGCAGCTAGTGAGAGCAATGGGCCGGTAACTTGTGGGGTTAAGTTTATCTTTGTCAGGTTTCAGAATCGGAATTACAATAGCTTCTCGCCAAATAGCAGGGAAGCTATCAGTCCTCCAGATCTGATTATAGAGATTTAGCAAGAAGATCATTCCTTGGGAGGGAAGGTGTCGCAGCATTTCATAGTGAATATCATCCAGTCCAGGGGATGTGTTTCTAACATCCCGCAAGGCAGTTTCAAGTTTCCACTCGGTGAAGGAGACATTATAGTGATCTAAATTATTAGAGTGAAACCGTAGAGGTATTATCTCTGCCTGTAGTTTAATGTTTACGAAGTTAGCACTATAGTGCTGAGAGCTGGATATTGCTGCAAAGGCTGCTCCAAGAAGATTAGCTATCTCTTCTGGGTCAGTCTGCAAGACATTGTTCTGCTTCAGAGCAGTTAGTGGCTCGGAGCGATAATTTCCTTGCAAACGTCTGACCTGTTCCCACACGTCTCGAATTAGCGTTTGTGAATTAATGGACGATACGTATTCACGAAAGGAGGTACGCCGAGTTTGTTTCATGAGACGTCGAATATAAGCTTGTGACTGTCGAACTGCATTCAAATTTGCCGCTCTAGGATATCGGTTGAACACCCGTAGAGCGCGACTGCGCCGTCGCCGTGCTACGTCGAGCTCATCGTTCCACCAGGGAACAGAACACCTACGTGGCGTTCGGCCAGACTGAGGGATGGAACATCTGGCAGCTCGCAAAATTTCACGGTTCAAGTACTCAACCGAATCATTCAGGGGCATAGCTCCTTGATCAACTAGTTGGACACGAGTGGCGTATTTAGTCCAGTCAGCACGCTTCAGATGCCAATGCGGTAATTTACGTGGTGCTCGATAGAGGTTTAAAAAGGTAGATAAAGACAAATATAAGGGTAATGAGAAATTATAATTACTTACTTTTATATTTTTCCCTGGCAGAATCTTAGGTAGTAAGAATATTTCCTAAGTTTACGGGACTTGACTTCTGGTTGTTGTCGCCTGATGCTAGAAAATTTCCCGCATACGCCAACTTTTGCAGGCCCCATCAGAAACACACACAAACACACACACTAGAAACTAGCACTGCACACCGGAAGTCCATGCCTTGCTTTCACAGCCTGCAACCATATGTTTACTTGAAACAGGAAGAGTAGGAGACAGGTGGGGAAAGAGTCTGTGAGAGAATATCACAGCCAGCTGGCATTGCTGAACAAGCAGTGTTTTCATCTTACACTTAACAGTGTTTCCATCTTAAAATAATTTAATAAGTTA
>JAGDQP010011117.1:12705-47017 GCA_022664845.1 Lepisma saccharinum
AACACCTAGTTTGCTTATTGTCTGATATGCTCGGATTTTAGACTACATTTCCAAAAGCAAAGTATCTTACTACGGACTGAAAAGGAGTATCCAAAACTGAACTTAGTGACTACAAAACTTTTAAAAGTGTTAATACACTCGTCTCGTGCTCCAGTAGGCTTTATGAATAAAATAGCATTTTGTAGAGTTGTAACACGAACTAAGCAAACAAACACTACCATACTAGCTAATGACGTCATTTGAATTTAAATAATCTTATTGGCTGATGAAGTCAATAAATTGCCATGACGATTCGATTGTGACTTAGTCTGCTGCAGCTGAATCAGGAAACAATGGCTAGCTGTGAGTGTACTTTTACAGAGGTGGCTGTCGACTGTGTGCTGTCAAGTCTTGAAGAATGGACACCTTGCTTTAGTATAATTTGTGATGAGTGCTTTCACGATATTTCCTTTGACTTTGACCATGAGTGTGTAGACTTAAGCAAGGAAAAGACTCTATTTCGTATGGTTGACGTATTAACAACTCCCTTGATTTGTGATCAAATATACCAGAAATTTACTGAATCCCACACTGATTCTATTGATAAACTGCATAAATTTCTTATGACTTACAAGAAAATGGTAACAGATTCCGAATGTAAGGACAGAATCCGTTTAATCTTATGGGTGAAAGATACATTGCATCCATGGACTTGTACCAACAAAGATCTTCACTCCTTTTAACTTTGAATATACACAAGGACTGGTATTTGTATAGGAAATAAAACAATTGATTTGTACTAACAAGGAACTTTTTATTTGTGCATAAGTAAGATACATACAGACTCAAATATTTTCCAAGTGATACAAAAGTGTTGTGACTACAAACTATTGAACAGTGATGCTTTTCCAGACAAGTGATACAAACAAGGCTGAAATAAAAAACAACTGGTATAAATTATTGTGTTTAAAGACAACTAATACGAAATACTGATACATAAATAGAAATCATAGTAAATACTTTTCTTGTACAATGAAAAGGATATTATAATAAAAAATTAACAAGAATTCTAATTTGGATTCTTATTCCAATCTTCTTTAACAAATTTACCTTACAAGACAATATTTTACATAAGTATTAAATAAAAATTAGAAAAGTATTTGTCTTTTCAAAAAAAATGGTAAAGACATTTTTGTCATTTTGTTTTACAAAAAATAATTTCGTAACAAAAGTATTTGTCTTTTCAAAATATTCGTAAGAAAAAAGTTTGTAAGAAAATAGTTTGCAACAAAAAGAATTGGAACAAAAAGTTTTCCTAACAAAAAGTTTTAATAAGAAAAAGAAGTTTCTAAGAAAAAATGTTTGCAACAAAAAGTTTTTAAAAAATCATAAGAAAAAAGTTTGCAACAAAAAATGTGGAACAAAAAGTTTTCCTAACAAAAAAATTGTAACAAAAAATTTGGAACAAAAAAGATTTCGTAACAAAAAAATTGTAACACAAAATTTGGAACAAAAAGTTTACGTAACAAAAAAAATTGTAACAAAAAATTTGGAAGAAAAATGTTTTCGTAACAAAAAAATTGTAACAAAAAATTTCTAAGAAAAAATTTTTGTAACAAGACGTTTTCGCAAGAAAAAATTGTAACAAAAAAAATATATGTAACAAAAAAAATCACAATAGTTTTCGTAAGGAAAAATCTTGAAAATAGTTTTTGTAACAAAAAAGTTTTCGTAACAGTTTGTTTATCCATTTCATAAAAGTTCTTTCGGTTTTTCTTGTTTGCAGAAAAGTCTATCTTTTAAAAAATATTGTTACAAGAAGAAGTTGTACTGCATTGTTTTCAGAAAATGTTTTACGTAGCAAGTTGTTTTCTCCGTTTTGATTTTAATTAAGTTCATGTTTCTTAGAAACGCAAAACTGAGTGAACATTACAGAATCTATAATTTTGTTTGAAAGAAGATAATTACATCTAAGTTGAACTCTGAATATAACAACGCATACAAAAAAAACTAACATTTACTCAAAATAATACACAACAGATTCCTCGCTTAGGAAAACACATAAGTGTTGAGAATCTACAGTTTTTATGTAGTGTCTTGTCAATTGAACACTAGAGAAAGTAGGCAACAACTCTAACCATTAGACCAACAGGGACAAAATGTCTGGATTCCTTACTAAACAACACTAAGCGTTACACCAAACAAACAGAGACTGGAATTTTTAGTTGACACTAGTAGGCAAAGAGGAAATCAAACAAACCATCGTGCAGTAGAGAAATCGAACAATAAGGTGCATACAAGATTTGTCCAAGATAAGAAATCGGATTTTAAGATGATTCTTGCAAGTGCATCACAAGATACTTAAACCAATACAAGACATTCTTTTAACCTAACTAATTATGAATTCAAGGTCGAAGTTGTAATTCTTGGAATAACAGCAAGATAATACTCCTGGTTCCATTATCAAATCAAGGAGTTATATATTTACCAATAAAGAAGTATTAATGACTAGACAAGAAAACAGTACTGCGCAGATTTAGTGTGCAACAAGGTGACTTCATTCGCAAAAGTTTGGAGTCTCTGAGTTGGATAAATATTGGTAGCATTTCCTTACTTTGAGTTATATCCTAGCAGACTTCAAACGACTGAAAGGATCAATATGGCTGGTGTAGTGGAGACGAAGATGATCTTGCCAGTAGTACATCATGTGAGCTACCTTTAAATAAAGCAGAGGAGTTTGACGTTATAGTGGTGGATGGAGACAACAACATTAGCAATGATAATTTATGTGAGATAGCTTTGGGTATTGCAAAAGAGAACACAGATGGTCAACGAACTTGTCAATGAGAGTGTATGTGATTGTACATTGAACAGTGCCTCAGTCGGATGTATTTGGGAAGCGTTGAAACGTTACGAAAGTAGTGACTATGTCAGGGATGCTTTTTACACTGGGTAAATCCATACACCCATATGTGCAATCGTGGGAGCAAGTATTTGGATGTGAAAACGACACGTATTTTATGTAAGCCAGCCATTTTAAGAGAACTTTATAGAATATACAGAGAAACTCATTTAAAAACCAATCTCAACTATCAATGGTTTGTAATCAATATGGAAAATAACGCAGAAATTATAGTTCCCTTGGCAAGAAGTGAGTTCCTGAACAAAGACAATTCAATTACCCTACATCATTCATGCTTGGCTCTACTTTGAGATGTGTTAATATCCTGCCTATAGGAACAAGTTACTGAACAGATATACGACAAAAGCTTTGCGTGTATCTGTAAGGAATAGACTTACTAATGCTAATCAGTGGGTAACAAATATGAAAGTGGACAAAATGAATTCAAACCAAGTGCTAGATGACAGTTATTTAATTTCTTGTTGTAAGTGAAATATGTCTTAAAGAATTTTCCAAGTTAAAGTCCATTTCTATTAATATAATGTAAAAATGACAAGGAAGTGTACAAGTGAACTATACAAGCAAACTATAGAAGTGCTTTCAGAACTATGTTACATTACATTCAGACATTATCCTAAAAGATATGAAATGACATTTGTCTTATTGAAGTGTAAGTGTTGTATATTTTTGCTTTTGTTCTTTTCCTTAGAATAAATATTAGGAAAATCATTCAAGATTTTTTGTTTCACACTAGACATATGTTTGATTGTTCCTATATAAATATTTTAGTATGTGACAATTGTATTCGTTCATTACTTCAAATAGCTTTCTTTGCCAACAAACAATTTTCGTAGGAAAAGACAATCTGAAACTATCCAATCGCTTCCATTCACATTTTCTATCAGGATAAGTTTTTAAAACAGGAATTACAATGATGTAACTTTAATGATGACGTGATTCATACGAATATTACATATTTTGCTACACTTTTGAAAAATAATAAACAAAAAAAATATTCAAGTTCATGTTTTCTTGAATGAAACCTAACAAACTATTCATAAGAATAACACATCATAGATTGTTAGTTGCAACTTTGAACACGAGACATATATATTTAGATCAAGTATTTGTCTTCTTAAACGAACCATTGTAATATATGTCGACATTGCATGAATGTCTGGGAGATTATTTTTGTATTGCTATTTTTTACAAAATGAGATTCAAAGTTTACGAGAAAGAGAGCATAACAGCTTTCAACGATAAGCCTTTGATTACGAACTTGTTTCTTTCGAACCCCCACAAGAGTATAAGACACAGGACAGATCTTTTAAGTTACCATGATAATACATGCTAATCTATTATACAAGTTTTCGCTGCATGATCTTAGCTATCATCCAGCTATAGATACAAACATGTCTAACAAATAATACGGGATTTTTTGATTTCATGGTTATCGGCCACTCAGAGGCTTCTTGCCCGATATCGTATAGAAAGCATTCCCCGTGATCTTCAAACATGAACTAAATGAAAGACCGGCAAAACAAACCTCTTATTGGCTTCACATACTAAATCTTCTCTTAAGAAAATATGTTTACAAGAAGCTCCCCATACAAGTTTAAGATAGGTCTGGCTGTATCAAACGGTTTTAACCATTTTCCCCATTTTGTCAAAGCAGCCATTTTCACTTAGCCCTAGATTTTTATCATTGGCAGTAATTATATTTAAGATGTTCATGTTGCAGCTTAGAAATCATTTTCCCTGAAATTGAACATTGCGAATACTTTATGATGTGAGAACTTGTAGTGGACAGAGTTATAAGATGTAATAATGTGAAAATGAAAAGATCACCTAAAATCTAAATAATGTTATGTCTCATAAAAAGTTTTCTTAAAAGGCGTCTATCATCTCATGGCTTCAGTTTTGTGTAGCCCTCTCACCAAATATTTTAAGGCAAAGTGACATGTTGTTACTCTTATGAAGTTCCATTTAGCTTCCCCTTTTGAGCGGTGTAATGTATTCCCGTGTATATTATGATCTTTTGCCTCACTAACAGGAAATTAGCACGGGAAACTTAAATTCACATCTCAGCGGGCATTCATTGATTCCTTGGCCGATATCGTATAGAAATCACTTCCCCTGAAAATTCAACATTAACGCAAATGAAAATAAGATGTATTGGTTTCATTTAGTAAACCTAACTTTCTGAATGACATCTCATACAACTTTTTGCTACTGCCCTTACACCTTCCAGCTGCAAGAAAACCAGTCTCTAAATGGTCTCGTATTTATCTTCGATTTTTGAACAATCAATAGTCAAGACGGGAAAGATACTTTAGTCCTTACCGGACATTGAATGCTATGTTTTCTGATAGCATATACAATCTGCCAAATCCAACACTGCTTCAGGAAATACTTTTACTAGGATAATGTAATGTCACAAGTTGAGTTTTGAAAAATGTCATTCTAATTCGGAATTTGTATTTGTAGAAAAGTCTAACAAAAGTTTAAACTTTATGAAATGATTCCTTTTTGTTTATTATTGAAAACAGTCTGATTGCTTCTTACCAAGTCCTTCTGTACCTCTCCGTGTGAATTTTAGGCTTTCTCCATGCAGCAACAGTTATGGGGGACTACATTCTGTCGTCCTCGGCAACTCCAATCAACACTATCCGATAGCTCCCCATAAACTTCGATCACTGTTCCTACCAAATAATCTTCTTAATGTGTAAAATGCAAATTGAAATTTCATATGTAGCTACTTTATTTCAAATAAGAGGAATGCAGAAAACAAAAGTCGAACTTGTATTTTTAAATTTTCTTATCAGGTAGAAATAATCTTGATATAAACAAACCAGTTGAATTGCAAGAATGAAAACAAGAAACAATTTTATATTGTAACAAAAAAATTGATATGTTCAAAATAAACAAACTTGTATTACCACAAGAAATCTAATCACATGAAATTAAGAAAGAAGAAAAAAAGTTGTGAGAAAATTACAAACAAAACCTATATTCTGACAAGAGAATTTCCACATGTTTGAAATAAAGAAAAAGTTGGAAGTATGATCAAAATCTTTTAGTGTATCAATAAAAATTCTGTCATGCAGACAAGGACACCTTGTCAAATGTAATTTGAATAGAGAAACTTTTTAAGCAGCAAGGATCTGTATTTTAGTACGATACGCTTTTCATTATAGATTAATTTGACTATCTCTCTCTCTCCTACAAAACGTTTAAATAATTTCTCGTACATATGGGAAAATGTATATCTGCCTCTTCTCGACAACGCCTCCAATCATCCTCCGTCAAGCTTTCATACCCCTACTACCGTGAAGGCAGCGAGAATGTTTAAATATTAGCTAGTGTCACATCTTGAGCGACATAACAGCTGCAATTCTGCAACACTGTCAAGGCAACACTGCATATTACTAGTAGTATAAGACTACAATAATCAGACTTTTACAGGTTGCTAACTTAGAATTAAAAATAAAATTAATTAATTTGTTACATGGGAATCAAAGCTGGAAACACTGAAAGATTCAAAAGTGAAATATAGTGTTATATGAAGTATTTGCTTTTGGAAATAATCCATGGTTGGCAATACTTAAAAAGTTTGCTATAAGATGGCAACTCTTGTTGTCGTTGTTGTATTACTATACAAATGGTAAAGAATAACTTATTAAACTATTTTAAGATGGAAACACTGTTAAGTGTAAGATGGCAACACTGCTTGTTCAGCAATGCCAGCTGGTCGTGATATTCTCTCACAGACTCTTTCCCCCATCTGTCTCCTACTCTTCCTGTTTCAAGTAAACATATGGTTGCAGGCTGTGAAAGCAAGGCATGGACTTCCGGTGTGCAGTGCTAGTTTCTTAGTGTGTGTGTTTCTGACGGAGTTCTGCAAAAGTTGGCATATGGGGGAAATGTTCTTGCATCAGGCGATAACATCCATCAGTCAAGTCCCGTAAACTTAGGAAATATTCTTACATTATACTAAATAAGATTCTGCCAGGGAAAAATATAATAGTAAGTAATTATAATTTCTTATTAGCAAGTCCATTTGTCTTTATCTACCTTACAAAACACTATATACGAAGGCAATACCTAATTTAATTCATTAATATGTTCAATACAAGTCATTTAGTCCATCTACATGGTCTCAGGAAAGGTAGATTTATCAATCCATGTCGTATAAAGAGAGTACATTGTAATTATGTGCTGTCAATCACTTGAATTTACATAACAAGCAGTCCTATAGACCTCATTTTCTTCTTATATTACGAGTAAATGTGGTTCCAAACACTCTTTTGATTATAATCAGTTCTTTCTAGCTTTCATTTGATTTAAAGTACTTCAAGTACTACTTCTCTCCTTAACCAAACAGTCTTTTCGACCATAACATACATGCAAAATCGTTATATACTCATAAAAATACAACTGAAAAAGCAGATTATATCTAAAATCACGTTCAAGCTACTTCAAATGTGAGTTTTCTCGCTATATATTGTTTCAAAGTAGTCGGTATTATGTAAATCCACGCTTTTCGCCTTCAAATACGCGTTCAACCTAGTTTAAATGACAGTTTTCTTGATACATATTGACTAAATGTGGTTCTTAGGACTTCTCTTTGTATTAATAAAACGCATAATATATAGACACGCTTGATTTCCCAACTAATATGGAAATTGTACAAGTAAAATAATGTCTACACTCCATTCTGAACAGTTCCTCACGCGAGAAAATCGAAACAATGAGTCCTTCATACCATATTTTTCGTGAAGATATAGTTTGTTTCTCTAATATTTGTGTTGAAATACCTATTTCAATGTTCTATATTAACAAAATTGTATTGCACATGGTCAAATTCGGGTAATCATCCACCCCAGTGCCGCCATTTTCATATTCAAGAACCTGTTTTGTAACAACTAACCTCTAATATGGCGTTATTCTCGTATTTTAGGGTTTCAAACGTACCTCAAAAACTAGTTTTCTGCTTAAAATCATGTTTGAATATCTCTTTCATAGTGCTTACCGATAAATAAATTAACTTCATTCCCTGATTTTCAAACCAATTAGTCCTTTTCGTGTTTTATTAAACTTCTTTCTACTTCAAATGCCACTTTTCTCACAATATATTGACTGGAAGAACTCCCTTCCTGATAACAAACACCGAAATAGTTGCAATTTCATGTGAGAAGTCTACTTTAGACACATCATAATCACGTTTGTCCTATAGAATACCACCAAATAATTCTTTCCAAGTGTAAAATACAATGCAAAAACTCATTTCTAGTTAAATTATCTGTTAAATACGTTCTCCGAAGTGATAGTTTTCTGTTTAATTCATTCTTTTCCTATTTCAAAAGAGGTCTTTTCTCCTAAAAACGCCAATGAATACCCATGTGAAGCAGCAAATAGCCTTCAAAACAGTTGCTAATCGGCTAAGCTCTAGTTAAACATGCAGGTCTGAAGGCGTGTTATACAGGTTTTCCATTGCATAGAACAATAAACACCCGGTATTAAGCTAAATTCAGATTCCAAATCTGGTTCAAATGCATCTCGTATGTTATTCAAAGGAATAATCACCCTGTATTAAGGTAAATTCTCTTAAAAGTAGCGTCTATAATTCTGTTATATAGTTTTTGCATGCCGTCTGAGACAATATATACCTGATATTTCAAGTTAACATAGATTTGTACACATGAAATACACTTCTTTGTACCCTTTTGGTATGGTAACTAGCTCACAAATAGCGATATTGTAGTAATTTCAACTTTAAAAGTCTTAAGAAACATCTCAAAAGTAAAATATTAGGATAACGTTTGCTTAAAAATGCATTAATCACCTACCATACGGTTCTTTGTGCATAATAAATGCACTTCTAGTGTTCAAATTATTCCAAAATTGGTACTAATGCAGTAATTTCGGTTAACATTGGTTCAAGTCGCACGGTTCTACATGTAAATTATGTATATTTCATCATCTTAAGAATAAAAATCTCATTCATTTATACAAATAGAGGTGTGAAAACAAGCAAAAACACTTCTTATGCAGAATAATCACATCTCTGGAGTAAAATTTATTCAAAAAAGATGATAGTATTATAGCAAATAGATATATCCATATTATGTATACGTAATTTCTTATATAAAGCTATCGTTAGTTAGATTATCTTTGAATATTTATCCTAATTATGTAATATTATTCTCTTATTTTGTATCAAACCTAACCGTTTTCTTCTGTTTAAATATTTAAGAAAGAGTTAATATGCATTTTTCGTACCTCGACGGAGAAGGATTTCACTCCCTTAAAGTCTTCTCTGACACTGAGAAAATTAAAACGATATTTGACGCATGCCACAACAGATGGCGTGATCTGTTATGTAAAACAATTAACGTCTGAGGGCAGAGGCACCACTGTCTCCACCCTCTCCAACCGACACGATGAGATTTCCGGTTTCTCATGGCCAAAAGATTCCCAGGCTTCTCTGTGGGGTCAAAGAGTTGAACCCGAGGCCCAAAGGTGATGTTCTATGCGGAAGAAGATAACAGTTTTGTCAAAATAATGGTCTGCATATGTCAATTCTGCACCAAGTGCTTGAATTTCGGTGGGGGTGGCTCGGAGAAAACGGACTTCAACTACTATTTAATGATTAATTACCCCATCCATTTATTAGAGAGAGAGAGAAGGGAGGAAACAGATGGGTTGTTTCGTCTTAAAATTTCCAAATGAAGAAGGAGAGAGTAAGGAAAAAGTTTTTTCTGCATCTCTGACTTGTTTTGCCTTCTTTCCAAACACTTCATTTAAATCCAGTATCGTTCAACACTGGCGTTGTGGTCTTGGAAGCAGCACTGAGAAAGACAACCGGGGTTCGAGTCTTGCTAAGTCCCTCTCCGCCAATCATTTCGACATATCTACCATATGTCTTCTTGATTTGTTATCGAATTGAGCCTACAACAAGATAATACAACAATATAAATTTCTAATGAGTGGACGCTATAGGGTGTTCATAAAATAATTGACATTTATCTGAATTATAAAATAAAATTAAAATAGAGGTAATTGCTGGATTAAAACAATGAAAATATAGTGCATTGAAGGTAATATATACATTAAATGTTGGAAACTTGATAGCAGATTGATTATTGAGTATTTCAAGTTTGATACTATTAACCACTGCATAGAGTATACACTGTATGGACAAAAAAGTGGTACCATATTGAACAATGATTATTTATCATATTATTATCGTCTGCCACTGTATAAATCATAGTTATTAATTTCATTTAAGGTATTCATGCAATGTAGGCAACAAGCGAGCACAGAAAAATGCCGTCCTTAAGAAAATCGAAATTGTTTGATTACTCTATTCGAACATGTAGTTATTGTAATCTAGGAGGGGGTAGAAATGGAGGAAGCTAAGCCTGCGGTTAAACAAAAAAGTACCTGCCACTTTTTCCTGAGAATTGCAGTACTTTACTACTGAAAATATTGACAATGACTCTATTGTGGATGACTCGGACGCGGATCCAGACTACGTTATATCTGATAAAGAACATTATGACGGCACAAGTCGTGCAAGCTCTGATGATGACGGAGCTATGCTACAAGATACTCAGGGTGCAGCATACATAATAAATGCAGTGGCAGAAAATGTTCAGGTCCCAGCTTTTTTTCCTGGGAAAACCTGGCAAAGAGAATATCAGTCCTAGGTAAACCAAATAATAATGTCAGTCACTGCTTTTAAAACTTAAGATTTGTTTTTCTTACTTTGGAGAGCAATTATGTTCTGCATAATAGTTTTAATAAATGTTTTTGTTCATTTAAATAGTCTTATAATATTGGTGAACCTTATTTTTGATTTAAAAAACAAAAAATAATAAAAAACAGATCTGACGGTCAAAATGACCGTATCTTTCCTTTAACGTTATAAAAATCATGTTTCCGTATAGGTGTTAAGTACAATAATCAAAATTTAAAGAGAGCTAAATCCTTTAGCTATTTGGGTGTGATTCTGGATGAGAAGTTAAACTTCATAGAACATATTGAAACAACAAAAAGTAAAATACTCAAAATTGGGAATAAATTAATAACAATTGCAAATACTAAATTACCTCTAAAATATATTAAATTATATTACAATCAGATCATTAATTCAATAGGCACATATGGAGCAAGCGTATGGTCACACAGATTGATCGAAAATTAGAAAAACTCGCAGAAAAGATCAACAGTGCTCTGAGATCAGTACTACTAAGAATGTCTGGCGCGTATAGTACAACACCAGGTGTGGTACTAAATAAAAGTTTGGGTATAGCACCTCTGCACCTGGAGATCATAAAATCGGCAACTCAATACTGGATAAAGAAGAAAAAATTAATTAGGGCAACAGAAACTTTGGGATTTTTGGCAAATACAAAAGAGGATATAGAAGAAGCTATTATAACTAGATGGCAAAATTTGTGGGAAACCAGTAGTAAATCAAGAAGACTTTTGGAATAATCAATAATGTTAACAATAGACTAAAATGGGAACAATGGAATCATGGGCCTTATAGAGCAAAACTATTTGAACTTGGAATGACGGAAACTCCGTTATGCGAGTGTGGCGTAATCTCAACGCCGGAGCATGTGATCCTTGAGTGCCCGAGAAGTGGGGAAAATATAGGTCATTGGACCTAAGACAGGAACTGCAAAATTTAACAGTGAAAAATATGATACAGGATGAGAACTTAAGAAATACCTTAGATCTGCTCGCGACCACGATCTGGTATATAGAAGAAAAGAAATTCTTAAACCGGAACTGAAAGACTTTATTAGAAAAAAAATATTCATAAAGTAAACAAACTCAAGTAAATGTAAATAGACTTTATGTACCGTGCGTCTGCATGGTGTCGTGTAATCGTCGTGTCGTGCTCGCGTGTGCTCGGTCGGTATGAATGCATACTTGAATGAACGAAACAGTCAAGGGGAGTAGATGAACTCGCGGGAGTATGCTAACTTTGTGGTTTTCCATCTAATCTACCGTTATGTTCCGACTGCGTCTCTATCCCTTGGACGATAATAAACATAAATTGAATCGTAAACAGAATACGCGAATAGAAGTGTGAAATCAAATCAATATCATAGGCCTCCCAGAGCTGCTAACAACTAACAGTTTGGACAGCTAAAAACTTTGGATGGATAGGAACCCTCCTTCTAAGAACTAAATGTGCGTGAGTGAAGTGAAAATAAAGCGAGTGTTGTGAAGTGTGGTATGAAGATGCAGCGACTGGAAGAGAAAAGAGGAATAAGCCCTGGAACCAGCCCCGACTCTTGGATCTGGAGGAGGAATCCCGCTACCCAGGGATCTGAGTCGACTCAACCCGTCTTGTATCTATATCTATAGACGTGTTGTGTGAATGATTGAATGAATGAAGAAAGAATGTCTTTGTTGTTTTTTTTTAAAAAAGAATTAAAAGATGGAAATTGATAGATGTTTTTGATAAATGGGAATGGTGGACAAAAGGGTTAGCCTAGTTTACTCAAGTGAAATGCATATTAATGAATATATTTATATATACAAATACAGGTCTATATGATTTTAAAGATGTAGGGAGGAAACAGTGATATACAAAATAGCTATAATAATAAAATTAAAAATATAATATGGCTGTATGAGTGAAACCTAAATAAAGATTAAAATCTTACAATAAAAATATAAAAGAAATTAAAATAATTTTAAATAAATCAAATGAGATGAACATATAATAATAAAACAACTAAATAAAGTAGTAAAAAATGAAAATTGTATTATAATGTATAACTCAAGTCCTATACGAATGTATGAAAAATTAAGAAAAAATAAAGTAAACTCATTTCCCCCAAACCGCGGAGAAGGGGCCCAGGTTTGTCCAAAGGGAACTGGGCTATTAGAAATATCCCCCAACCCTCCTATCTCTTTCTTTTTTATGTGCTTTTTTATAAACGTAAACGAACAAAAGGTCCTATCGACTCCGTACTTAGATGCCGGGCAGGGGTCGAGGTGGGGAGACGAGCTGAGGATGGCCCACCCCAATCTTGTGGATAACCTATTTCCGATACGTTGTGCCCGTCAGGCACTCGAAACAAAGTTCTGCCAAGAAGGATAAGAGGTGGGGTGGCAAGGAGGTTCCCTAAATAAAAAAAAATGTTCATAACCGTGTTTACAGTGAATAGCGGCGGAAGCACTTAATAAGTGTTATACATGCATATAGATAATAACAATCCATATTAGTCTTTAACTCAATATCTATAATACAAACGTCTTTTGACCTTGGCTCTGTATTGATTTTGGGAGTTATACAGGGTGTTTCTGAAATAATGGTGCAAACTTCGGGAGGTGATTATTTACGATACATCAAAGAAGAAAATGTTCCTTTCAGCTATACACCCTCAAAGTTACGATGGCATCGTCACAAATGAAGTCATATCTCGACGAGTAATGGCGTAAGCGTTGAAAGTTTAATAAATCACACTGAAAGTAGTACCCAATACTTCTGTTGAAGTTATCCTTATGATTGGCAAATACAGTTTAGAGTAGATTTCTATGCTTGCCCTATTAAAACATTTTATTTCGTAATATAGAAATTCTTAGGTTACGACACCTGTCTTTGCGGCACTCCCCAATCAACAAGATTGCTTAAAGTGACGTGTCGGGTACTACTTGGAGTGTGATTTGCTAACCGACACCACTTACTTTATTATGTGTCGAGATATGACGTCATTTGTGACGATTCCGCCGTGAATTTCAGCTCCGAAATTAGGCATAATTTTCAATTTCTTTAAATGATTTTTTTGTGTGTTCTGGTGTATATAATTACCTTCCGAAATTAGCACCATTATTTTGGTGATACCCTGTAAATGGTCACTTACTCGCTTGCTATTGCATATGAAGGTGATTAAGTATCTGAATTTTCTTAAAGGACGTAAATGCTTTTCAAGTGTTAATTTTGAAGATCAGATAAGTCAAAGAACGAAAAATTTCAGAGTATTTTCTATTATAAAAGAAAATGCTTCCACCTTCTATCTATGACACCACTTTCAACCTTGTTTGCAATTAGACGACATGAACTGTATCAGTAGGTAGTGATAATAACAAATAACATTTAGTATTGTTATATAAAAAAAATCATTTTGTACTTGTATATTTAAATAGCTTCTTCAAATTCTGAGTAGCACATATGCGGAAACGATTATTTTATGTTGATAAAGTCTTCAAATATACTCCTTCTCAACATTTCATTTGCAAAATTCGCAGAAATATTAATTTAGGTTTTCTTATTTACATTAAGATATGTCACATACAATTATTTGAATCTTTAAATTATCAGTTAGATTGACAAGTATGAATAACTTCACAGAGGAAGTGTCCGAATATCTTGTGCGGTAAAGTATTCCACCCTTCGACTGATGGTATTTTAAAGCACGCATTGTTGTTGTATATTCTGGTTGTTTAAGGGGAAATGTCAGGACTTTCGAGCGCTCGGAAATGCTTCGAGCGCTTGAATCCAAGATTTCGAGCAAAAAATGTTCGAACAAATCTGTTCGAGCATATTTTGTTCGATCACATTCTGCTCGCTCGAAAATATATTTTTGTGTTTCTAGCGCTCGAAATCCGCTCGTTGCACACCTCTAGACATTACGCGCTAGTGCCATTTGAGGCTTGAAATTTCCAAATTTTAGCTTCGGAATTGTACTCAGCATTCCTTCAAACCCCCACATATGAAATTTCAGCAAATGCTGATGATTTTTAACAATTAGAATATGCGCTGGCGCCATCTTGAATTTCAATATTCAATAATTTGAGCTTAGCAATTGAACTCAGTATCCCTTCAAACCCCACGCATGAAATTTCACGAAACTCTGATGATAGGGTAGACCGGGGCTAATTGAGTATAGTAAGAGAAAGTCAAAATTTCCCAAAACCGACGTACTTTAGAGTTTAAATAATTATTCCATAATCTACGTACATTATTATAGTAAAACATATTAAAGAATAAAGAACCTGTTAAATCATGGAAATTCTGAAAACGAATTTAAAATAAAAATGACAGAATTCGAGACTAGTATTAATCACGGGATATTTGGGTTACTCAGGGAGTTATTTGGGTCTCTCGCTGTTCGCTCAGGTTTTCGTAATGATAAGTTCGGATGTCCTCACCAGCTAATCCTTTGTTTCTCCAAGGATGCGTAATTTGATTTATTACATATCGATGAACAGCTTTACGAATCGTTTCAGGGGTGCAGTTGGCTCAAATAGCCCCACTTTTTACGACTCAAATAACCCCGTTGTGCACTTGCTTACGTAGGAACGTACTACTTTCACATGAGACAGAGAAGAGCAACAAAAACGACGTTGATAACATGCGGACGTTCTGATTTACGCGTATATAATTTTACAAATATATGCATTTACACAGGTTCAGCGCCTTATATCATACAGCCACTATTTTATATCAGAGCAAAATATGAAGTATTGCAACTCGCCTTGCTCAGAATAGTTGCAAATTCACAGCAACTGATAAGAAAGCAGCAGATCAACCATATACACACCCTTCCCTTTGCCAAAGAACTCACAACTGAAGACAGGTTTAGCGTACTAGTGCGCATATTAAATGTGCAGTGACATTTTTTCTTACGTTTGACCCACATAGCTCCTTGACTCAAATAGCCCCGGTCTACCCTATTTAGCAATTGTGAAATTTCGCTCTGCCGCCATCTTGTATTTTAAAATTGTATATTTTTGGCCTCTTCGAAACCTCACTTATAAAATTTCAGGGAAATCTTATGATTTTTAACAATTATGACATTTCGCGCTGCAACCATCTTGGATTTGAAAGTTCAACAATTTTAGCTTCGGAATTGAATTCAGCACCTCTTCAAACCCTACATATGAAATTTAAAGGAAGGAATTCTAATGAGTTTAACAGTTATGACATTTCGCGCTACCGCCATCTTGAATTTCAAAATTCAAACACTTTAGTTTCCAAATTGAATTCAGGACCCCTTCAAAGCTCCACATATGAAATTTCACGGAAATATGATGATTTTTAACAGTTATGATATTACGCACTAGCGCCATCTTGGATTTCAAAATTGATTTTCTTGGCCTCGGTAATGGACTCAGGGCTCCTTCAAGCCCCCCTCCTCATCAGATTATCTTTTACAATGATGATGTTTCTAAGAGCAATTCTAAGAACAAGCGTCTCTAAGAACAATTTCATCAAACAAATTCATGAAATCATGTTTGATTTTATTAATATTTAGTTTACGTTTGGAAATTAGTATTATAGCTTCTAAGCATGTTGCGAGCTTTTGTATAATTATTTTTTAAGTTTTTTCTTTAATAACATATATGTACATTTAATTAAGAAGTGTCTCATAATTTTTCCTTTGTTTATGTTGCATCACATAATCTCCTTTACTCAAAGTTTCTGCACAAGTAAAAAGCCTGAGAATTGTTAATAAACTGACATGGTGAATTTTATTAAAACCGTAATAGTAAAATCAAAATAAATAGTATGCACGTGATTAAGTTTAGTAGAAGCTGCATGTTTATCTTAAGTGCAATTTATCAAACATCTTGTTGTTGACCCATCTCCAAAGGTGCTACGTGAATTTTGACATGAAAAGCTCTTTACATGTTTTTGAGTATTCCTTTATAGATTTTTTTCTTCATCTAGGCAAATAAGTATTTTAGGACAGAAAATGCTAACGACCTTGCTTAGATTATCTCTCAATTCTTCAACAACCTTCAGGAGAGACTACTCTCTGGTCAGGAAGAGGAAGATAGTATTGTCTTTTGTGCTCCATCTAGTTCCGCCGCCACTGTTGTAAGATCAAGGCCCCTTGACAAGGAAGCAGTTGCTTCTGTGTCAAGCGAGCCTAAGAGTACCATTCCTTTTGTTATCAGAATTTCCTTATTCCTCATAAATATACAGTGCTTTCTGTTGCAAAGGGAACCACATTTGTTTTCTCACACTAGCTCGCAACAGTGTTTAAGAAGAAGAGAACTACAAAATGATATATTTGAATCTTTCATAGAGTTAGGAATAAAAATAGAGGGAACCTTAGGCTGTTTTGTAGAAGAGGGGAATGAAGCCAAGAGACGGAAGGGACGAGGCATTTCGGCCATCTTGTGTGGCCCGATTTTCAGAGACCCTCTTTTCCGAGTATTGCCTCTCTCAGGTGCATTCATCCTCTATCGAAAAAGGCAATCCTCACAGTACTCGGTATAGAGGTACTCTAACGGGGCCACACAAGATGGCTGCCGATGAACCGAATTTGGCTTCATGTGACGTCATGTATGTTTTCTGTATTTTCTTCCTAACTCTATGAAATCTTTATTTGCTCAACGTTTTTTGTCTGTTCTATAAGCACTGTTTGAATCATACAAGTATGAATGACTGACGATATAAAGCTACGCCGATGAGACAAAAAACAAAAGTAGCCTTTCAGTGTCAGATAAATAAAAGAAATATTCACTTGAACTTGTAATATGAGTTAGTACTCTTATGTAAACATCGACTATGTGAGGAAGAAAATAATGACAGTAAATTTAATGAATAACACAGGAGAGAATATGATACAACGGTTCTATGGTCAGAAGTCAGTTTATAACCACGGGATATAATTCAACATAAAAACCAGAAAATGCATTCATAGTGCGTGCTAGTGTTTCTTTTGATATTAAACCAGAGATTAGAGCAATTTAAATCAAACCAAAAGATGTTCTTTGTATACAGTAGTATAGGCTACTTGTATAGTACTTAGTTGTGTAACGTTTTATATAGTTGTGAACTTGCAGCAAGCGTTGTTACTTTGTATTAGCTTAAAACGGTTATTGAATATTCCAGGAATTTTCATTTAAGGGCACTATACATATTGCACTGATTGCGGAGAATCAATTATATATTTTTAATAGTTCAAGGGTGTAATAAAAAAATAGTCTTGACTTGGGTACATCAGGGCCGGATTATAAGTCTAGGCGCCCTAGGCCCATGACTTCCAGCGCCCTCGCCCCTGTGCCCTCATCACTTCTGTCCTTTTTCTCTTCCTATCCTCACATTACACAGTGCGGCTGATTCCAAAAAAGCTGGTCAAAAGTAAAAACAAGTAACAAGTTAGGGATTTTCTCATTTTGGTTTGGTTATAGTACTTCTGTAATGGTCAGAAATTACTTATGAAAGTGTTTATTTCCTTTTACCTGTCCTAGAAAAGGAGTCGCAAAGCTACCTTTTTTCGACTATGCTACTGAGACAGTAAACGACGCACGTGTTGAAAGTTGTATGTACAATTTAGATTGAAGCAGATCATAATCAAATAAAATGGAATCAACGTCTTAAAGTACGTAAAATATATATAAAAAAAGTTACGAAATAATAATTGTATCAAATATAAATTATTAGTGAAACAATAATTGTTATTGATTTTTTTTAATTGAAAGCGTTAAAATACGATATGTTATTATGAAAAAGTTATGTTGTTCCGCTGTCAGACTTATTGTAAGTTAGAGTCAAATGTATGTTCATTAATATAATACAAAAAATTCTGCCCGAAGTTGCCCCTGTTTGTTATTCAATCGTTTAAAAATGGCGGACCCCAAAATCCATTTTCCACACAGTTTGAGCTAGAGCTACGAAATTTGGCACAAAGGTGTATTATCACGAGTAGTTTAGGAAAATATTACAATATGTTGAAAAAGTCACCATCTTGGATCCAAACTTCCCGCCAAACTTATTGATGTATAGAGTGCAGAGCCTAAACCACTAGAGATAGAAACGCCAAATTAATATGAACGTACATGATCACTATTAGGTTAAGAAAATATTACAAAATGTTTCGAAAGACGCCAACTTTGATCCTAAATGGCGGACCCAAAATTCCATTTTCCACGCCGTTTCAGCTAGAGAAACGAAATTTGTCATAAAGGTGTATCATCACGGGTGGTTTTGGTAAATATTACATTATGTTTAAAACGTCGCCATCTTGGATTATCATTTAAGTATACGCTAAAATGTTAAGGGGTTCACTTTTGCAACTCTGACTTCAAATTTGTAATCAACGACCCACAAAACCCCCGAGTACAGATTTTGAGATCATTGACTTGCGTTTTTGACTCTTGGCCAGATTTTTTTGGAATCGGGCGCATTGTGCATTATGACAAATGATTCTCCTCCATCTTCTAACCATTAATAATAATTTATTAACTCTTGTAATGTGGTTATGTACAAAATATGTTTCAATAATATTATAACAATAAAATAATTTCATTAAATACAATAAACAATTTTAATTAAATTACTGTAGGCTACTTGTTGTGAACAAGAAGGTAATACAAACTATTTTTCAATTTTATTATTTACAATATTGTTATTACATTTCGTTCACGGCTTTTATGCAGCTTTAAGAAGAATCCTAGCTTCAGCCATTTTTGGATTCTATTTTTCCTAACATCACAAATGCACAAATGGCACATTGCAATTTCGTGATAGGCTTACAATTTCAACAATTATAAACTCTAAAATTTCCTAAATATCTTTATAAAGTTTTTAAGGAGAAAAAATCCAAAAATGAACAATTCCAATCACAATACAAAACACTAAAACTTTCAAAATACATTTATAAAGTTTAAAAATATCTAAAAATTAAAATTACATTACAAAGCACATAAGACACTTATATCATATAAGGACATACAAAAACACTTTAAAGTAAATTAAAGAATGGTCCAAGTCATCCAAGGATGTTATAAATAAGAAGGATATGGTATAAGCTATCTCTACTGTAATACAAGATTGAAGCCAAGAAACAAATGAAAGTGCTTGGTAGTTCATGGCAACCGGTATTATCCGCCATATTTGTCTCCCACTTCCATATAAAATTTTAATATTTTAAATATTTTTTTGTAAGTTGATCTATGTAAACCAATACTTTTTTTCCTTTTCTTGTTTATGTGGCATTTGAAATTAAATTAAATCTCATTCTTGCCAGTAAAAGTCTTTAAACTTCTTTAATTGCCATTTTTAGTTTTGAATTATTTGCCTTGAAGTTTTGATTGTATTGTATTGTACTTCTTTCTATCGCAAACAGGCCTCTATGGCCCGCTTATCTTCTTCACCTTCAGTTCAATATGCCCGGAGTTACTCTTTTATATATAAGTTCGAGACTAAACAAATACAACTGTCGTGGTGTATGTTTCGCGTAGATGCATCAGTAGGAGTGATAAGAAAACGAAGATATCAACTTTCAAAGAAATGAAATATTTGCGTATGTTGAGGCAATTTATCTTCTGACTATAATTTATTTCTGTAATCAGTGTACCTTAGTAACTGAATCAATGTTTGAGCGTTTATTTTTTTAAGCAATTAACAAAATCGATTAACAAGTGTTGGTAAACAACAGATATTTTAGGTCCCAGTCTACTTCAAGACAAAACCGTCTGTCTAGTTTGGATATATAGCTTGTAGGTATTTAACTTTAAATTGTGTGTGGTATAGTTTAATAGCTATGAAAAAGTTCCTATTTCGTGGTGAATATTGTTTCATCAGAAAATAATGTGCAAAATCTATTTAGGCTTTCCTCTGTCATGCATCGAGCATTATTCACGAAATCGAACAGTTAATTTGAACTAATATAAAAGTAGGATGGACTTTTTAAATACTCCCCTGAATACCGTAACACATCATCTAATCTAACCTATCCTAGCATACACCAAAATGGAACATAACTTAAGGTAACTAATTTATGCTTAGCTAATCTTAGAACTACTCTGCTATAAAGTAACCTCACATTAATGTAATTAAGTGAATGATTCGGGGAAGTATGTAAAGTCCAACCCCATAAAGAAGCGTTATCGGTTATGTCCCTGTAACATTTTAACGAAATCATTAGTAAGAGGTTAAGAAAAGAAAGTCTCGAATCAAGCTTTTTTTTTTTTTTTCAATTTGCATCATTGTAGAATGTAGATTGAACATAATACAGGTGATTGTAAAAGTACTGTGCAAAGAATGTTGCAAAACCATCCCTCTTTCGGATCGTTGGACTTGATAGACTTTAGGTACTCCATCTGATATCATAATGACTCGTTATAATCTAGCGTACCTTTAACCTAAGTATATACCAAAATATATAGTAGACCTACGTAAGTTACATTGAAATAACCGTAGAACTATATTAAATTTACCTAACCTATTTCACTAATCTTGAAATATATAAAATTTGCGTCTTTTAGACTAATTAAACTGAAAGGTGTGGAAAATTATGACTGACTCTTAAACTGGCAGGTCCTTATCATTCGTTTAATATCCTCCATCTGTACCCCCTTGATATTAATAACAAGTCAGATGAGGTGAGCCATACACCGTTGGATATCTTATGGTCTGAAAGGTTGAGGAAAACTATGAGTTTGGCTCTAAAACGGGCAGCTCTTCTTCATTCTCTTAGGTTTCTCCTACCGTACCCTGTAGATCTCAGTAAAGAGGAACAATACACCGTTGGCCTCCTCATGACCCGAAAGGTAGGGAAAACTATCACGTTGGCTCTATTTTCTGATAGTTCTTAAGGTTGGAAAGAAAGAAACCAATGCCAAGATGACTTGGATAAGTAGGATTTGCGCCATGTATTCAGCAGGATTTGCATTAAGCATCGTTCTCCATTATACTTCGACTCTCTGCATAAGCACTGCCTCGAACCCAATCACGAGCATAGCTCTGATCCTACTTTAGTTGTCCACTTGTCCCCGTCCTTTCCTTAAAATTTACGTACTCGATAAGGACGAAAATCACAGATTATTCATTCAAGTATGACTGTGGTAATAACAATCCTTCGAAAATCCCTAATGAGAAAGAAAATTTATTTCAAGTAAAGTTTTGGCCGCGACCGTAGCAGTCAAATGTCCTATCAGTATGATTGTTCCTTTCAAGACTATCTGTACGAAATCTACTAATTCTATACAATCAATGCATACAATTAGATTATATCATATTAAATTGAGTTAAAGTGGTATGTCTTCCTAGAAGCAACATGAATGTAATTAGAATCAAGCTCTGTATTCATTAAGTTATTTATTAAAATAAGCTGACGGTTATATACTTAATGCAATAAACACTATTTTGTAAAAGTTTCAGCTATCTTTCAGAGCCTTCTTCAGTTTGAAACTAAGAAACTCGACACAACTTAATATAAATAATAAACGGTGTGTTTTAAAGTCTAGGCACATCAAACTATTAGTTATGTTAGTTTAAGAAGTTGATCTACCGAGGCTTTCAAGTAACAACGTTTCTGATTATTTTCAGTTGTGTCGAGCTTTTAATTTCAGCCTGAGGAAGGCTCTGTTAAAGATACGATAATGTTACAATATCTTATCGATTTTTGCGTTAAGTATTGGGTCTTGAAAAAAGTTCGTGGCGTATTTTAGTAAATTTCAACTGGTTTTATTATAGGATGCAAATGAATTTATTTAAACCAAATATGTTCCATTATTATCGACAATGTTTCGCCATTTTGCGGGTAGAGCCATGATGCCACCGGTGAAGCCCTGTGGTTTCTGGTTGAAACACTGAATCAAGTGGTTTTCACAGGCTTGTGAAACCAGCTTAATTCCATTAAGAGAGTTCTGCAGAGATCGGAACAAGTGATAGTCCGATAGTGCTATGTCTGGACTATACGGTGGATGCATTAAAACTTCCCAACCAAACTCGCGCAATTTTTGACGGGTCATCAACGAAGTGTGTGGTCGGGCGTTGTCATGATGGTAGATAACACCTTTCCTATTATTCAATTCGGGCCGTTTTCTTTAAATTTCCTAGCGTAATCTCTCTAGTTGTTCATAGTAGAGTTGAGAATTAATCATTTGACCATCTGAAAGTAGCTCATGGTGGACGATTCCCTTCCAGTCCCACCACACACACAGCATCACCTTGTTCGGCGTCAATCCGGGCTTCGCGAACGCTTGTGACGGCTCACTATCCCTTCTTCACGATCTTTTACGCTTCCGATTGTCGTACGTGATCCATTTTTCATCACTGGTTATGTTTCAGAAATGACATGTTTCAGAAATGACTCGTTTTCATAGCGTTTCAACAGCGCATCGCAGATGTTCATTCGGTCTATCATGTTTTTCTCGCTCAACTCATGCGGAACCCATACATCGAGCTTCTTTTTGCAGCCAGCTTTGTGTAAATGGTTCAACACAGTTTTGTGGTCAATGGCTAGCTCCATACTAATATCAACACTGGTGATATGCTTATCTTGCTGGACCTTTTCAAGAATTTCATCAGCTTTTTCAGTGATTGGATTACCAGAGCGTGGCTCATCTTTCACATTAAAATTACCAGAACGAAAGCGAGCAAACCATTTCCGCGCAGTAGATTTTGATAAAGTACCTTCTCCGTACACAGCACAATTTTTTTCACACGCCTGCGCAGCGTTCTTCCCTTTGTCGTAATAATTTTGCAAAATATAGCGCAATTTGATATTACTGTTTTCTCCATTTTCACACGCAAACAACTTTCCAACCACTGCACCAATTTCGCTGTTTATACACTCACAGTAACGCTGTGTCACCTTTCCAACGAGCATTTAGTCGTGGCGCTGCGACCTGTGCTTCCTGAGGTATTTGCAATTGACAACATATATCGGGGAACGCCACGAACTTTTTCCCAGACCCAATATTTATATAACCTTGTCAATTTATTTTAATAAACTAGAAAATATTTTTTTATCTATATATATTGATTGTGATGTCAGGGTTTGTGGTATCGACTAATATGTCCATTTCCCATTGCAGAAGAGAAACAGAAGTATGTAGACATATTCAATGACCTTAGTTTCGCCAGTAAAGGATGCTCTGTTCTTAAGAAAAATGTTGCTGAGCATTGCTGCTTCACAAAATGATGTACATTCATCGGCTTTTATACAGATAATAAAGGATGTAAATGGTGTAACTTTAGATGCCATTAAAATAACATGAGGTTTAAATCTAGGTTAAATTTAGTCACACAATCACAAATTGATCAATAATTAAAAATACTTTGAAAACGGAAATAGATGTTCGAAAGTTTAAAATTTGTTACTTGCAAATTTTATTATTTCTGTGTATCACTTATAATGTTACAGTTGCTAAAGTACGTTTACTAGCAACAGATTTAACTCTTCTCTGTTTTCTTGACTTCAATGAAATATCTCGATAATTAACCTACATTATTGTTGATAGGGTTCGGAATTAAGTATAAGTTCTTACCTAATTAAATGCCAGTTTCTAATAAATTCTAATAAATGCTCCACTGTTCAACATTTCAACCAGTTTGGGAATTATGCATGCCACATTGATATTGCCGACTAAGCAATAGTAAGTGAAGTGGATTAATGGTCATGTTAGACTTTTATAGTTAGGAATAGAAAGAAAATCCGCCCCTTTCCCTTCTTAAAATAACAAGAGCTCCTTTCGTGATCATTTCCCACTTTCTTTACTCCTTCAAAATGTGGAAAAACAAGAAAAGTCGTTAGAATTTTAACGGTCAACATATTATTGGCAAGGAATAATGCTGTGTTGACTCATTTTCAACTTTGCAGAAAATATAGCGTCATCTTGGAACCAGAAGGTACTATGTCCACTTATTGGCAAAATGGAGCTAATACTGCATTCAAAGACCTTGTAGTGAAGGACTTCAACCCCCAAAATAATCTCTCACAAAACGACCTACAAGTGACTAAAAATGTTAGAAATGAAATTAATTTATACAGGCTTGAAATGGAACTTCAAACTTTAGAACTGTTTTTTTTTTTTTTTCAAAAGTAGCAAAAGTGTACATAGTTAACGATATATACTTTCTAATAAATACAATCGCACATAATGTCAAACAGGCGTCAGATCACGAAAGCTATTAAGCCACATAAATTTAAAATGCGATTACTAACAGAAACAAAAAATGGAACTGTTACAGTTTAGAAACGTTTTCGGATTCCCTTGGCCTAGACGTATCCACAACTTACTTGCATAATGAAATCTTTGGATTGATATTTGAATATTTTGATATTGCTGACAAATCCCTCCGAATTCGTGTTATATGTTAGTCCATGATTTGGATTGGATTAAAATAAATGGAAAAGTTCCCCATGCAAACATGGTTAATGTGATATCCGAAATAACCAGGAACCACACAGACAATAAGAATGTGATTACTATTTACTTGCATTCGTCTGACATCAGATAGGAATGCATCAGTTTGGACAAAAAAAAATGTTAGATTACCGCAAGGAAGTAGTAATCACGCTCTATCGGTGATACCACAGTGGAACCTCGATAACTCGAATTCCTTGATATCTCGAATTCTAGTCATCCCCTTCATCTTCCCTATTCCACTCAATGTTAATTTAACTCTACAAGTCGAATGTTGTTAAGTAAAAACCTCGATAATTGAAAATTTTGTTGTTTTCTGGACGTGTCGTTCAACCCTAATAACTCGAAATCTCCTGCTTGGGAACCTATACAAGTCGAAGTTACGGTATAAATACCTGTATAAGTCGAAGTTTCATCCAGGTAAACCTTTGTATCTCTAAGTTTAAGGGATAAGCGATCTGTACTGAACGAAATGAGGCGTTAGATGCTCACGTCAATGCTAGTGATGTCTCAGTGAGTATCTGTGAGGCCGTGATCAGTAAGCAATTAAGTGTTTCATATGTTGGAGAAACGAAAATGCTACTGAAATGAAGCGTCAGTTAGTTCCAACCCTCTATGTCTCGAAGTTTCAAGTCGAAAAACAGTATTCGGTATCGTGGCCTGAGTCATAGATGCCTAATGACAATAACATAAATTCAAATGCAAAAATTTAAGAGGTGATTGCGAATATTAAAATAAGAAAGAAGTTCCTATTAAACGCTGTTGATATTCCGATTCGTTCCGGAGATACAATGTTTCCAACTTGGAGCCTCATGTCGACGACAATGCTTGATAAATCAGAAACGACACATTGAATAAAAGATTTGTTTCAGCAAATTAGTTTCTAACAACACGGTGAATATCAGGAGTGAAAACACATTGTCAGTGGGTTCTCAGTGTTGCTAGCCTGGTGAAACATTTAAATTTTTCAAATGGCACTACGTCATGTGTTAGGGTATTTGGAATTCTCTAGAGATGATAAATAACATACGCCGCAATGTTGCAAATTATGGATAAGGCATTAATGAATTCAAGGCCTTTAGGCAACTTTGGCTCAGGCCGGATGGATAATGATGGAATGATTTGGTGGAATGAAGAAAGTGGGAGGAAACGGAAGAACTCCGAGAAAACACGCCAATACGGTGTTTGACTACCACAAAGTCCACATGGCATGGCCAGAGATAAATCCTGCGACCCCTAGCACAAGAGAGGATAAGGCATGAAATGAAATATCCTAATACAATGCGTAGTTTGTATAAGATCGCGAAAACCTCTCTATCTTATCCATAGTTTGCATCACTGTGATGTGTGCTTTACGTATGTTATTATCACTAAAAGATGCAAAATACTAAATAACATAACGTAGTGCCATTTGAAATTTTTAAACATTATTCCACGTTGGCAACATTGATAACTCGGTGACATCGTGTTTTCACTCCTGATATCCACCATGATGTTGGAAATGAATTTCCGGAAACGAAATTTTCATTGAATGTGTCCTTTCTGATTTATCAAGGAGTAGCTGATTACCCGGCGTTACCCGGGTATTTATTTATCCCAATCTTCTATTAGACAGGAAAAGGAATGAATTCTATCGATGTCATTTTGGACATTTTATTTTTCACCCCTTATCACCTCCCATGCCGATGAGGGCTGAAATAGGACTTAAACGGCATCGGGAGTGTGAGTCTCACTACTCATCTCAGCGACCCCGAAAACTATAGACTCGACATTAATGTCAGTCGTTTTAGATTATTTTACATGTCACTCTCTTCTCACCCCTACAGTTTTTTTTTTCAGACTGTAAGGGATATGTGTACAAAGTTCGGTTGAAATTGCTCAAGGCGTTTCAGACTTATGCTCCAGGCGTTCCAGAGTACCTATTGTTAGGCGTCGACTTTGGGTTCCAAGTTGGAAACCCTTAAATTTTTGCTGTGCATTTTTACTACACCTTCCATACGTTCATACACAGGGTCTAACAAAAATCAATAGACAAACTTCGGCGATGGAAGGGGTACAGTTCATAAAAAAATAAGGGAAAAAATCTTAGTGACTGGTGTAAAAATTCACCCACGTTTCGGCGCTACAGGCTGGCGAATCGTAAGAAAATGAATTTTTGAAGCTTGAAATTCCCAATACCTGGAACCGTAGAGATGGGGAGGCATGGTAGCGTCATAAACTTCAAACCTACTGTATCCAAAAATACATACAAAATTGTGCAATGAGTGCGCAGTGGACCAGGTGATTGTCGTAGGTCGAAATAAGCATGTATTAGACGATTTTCCGTATGAGTAAATATGACATACTTAATCACCATCATCCAAACTTCAATGGTATTCTCTCTCGTTGATATCAAATAAACAAAATCATTCGTTGAAAGTACGTAACTCTTATCCGTTCGTTATGGAACTACTAATTTCTTTTAAAATTCTTTGTCATATCAAAGCTATTTTGTATATCGACTTTCCGCAGAGGGATTATTGTTACCTGCTGGAAATTCTTCCTATTCGTTCTCATTTTGACCCACCATTACTTCAGAGAATTTCTGGAAATCCTCTACTTCCTGCGAGGAATACATTACATTCACATTACGCAACTTTGAAATATGCATTTTTGGGTAAAGCAGGTTTGAAGCCCCTGACGATACCATGCTGTCTCAGCTCTTCTGTTAAATTTATTGGAACTATCAAGCTCTTACGCTTTCGCCAGTCTATAGATCGGAAACGCGGCGAAATTTCCACCTCGGTCACCAATATTTAGATTTTTTAAATACTTCCTTGTGTGTATATTTTTTTCTGTAGCTCCAAGGTTATCCGTTTACTTTTGTTACACCCTATATATAGTTTTGCTTGGCTCTTTACAAAATGTCTGCTGAACAATTACTGACATTGTGTTTCAAGAAATAAGAAAATAGGTTGTATTTTGTCCGTTTTTAACTTAACTTTTCAAAACAGAAAGATTCAGAAGAAATTAACTCTCTGCATCAGACTGAACTATATTTATGGGGAATAAGACGGCGACTAAGAAACAAGAACGTGACGCAAGGCCGATGGAGACAAATAATTGACAGACGAAGCAGATGGACTTAGAAACGAACTATTTGATGAAACTAAACTTAACAAATTAGATTAAATAATTATTGGCCATAAACCTGAAGGTTTAAGCCATCTGGATAATTATGCAATACAATAAAATGAGCTATCATCTTCATCTTATTTCCTATTGGGGAAACTTGAGCCAATTAGATTTACAAACTACGGTGACCAAGATGGCGGAACAAGTTGTGACGTCAGGCTTCAATTATTTTTGCTAAGGGCATCCCTGTGAAGTCATCATATTTTCTCCTCGATATTTAGCATTTACTGATTCATCCTCTTTTCCCCTTCTCTTTATGTAGGAAAAAAGAAACGTAGATTTACAGGATTGAACCGTGTTATGTACCGGTATTTGTTAGTCAGTATATCGGTCCACCCGCCAATACGTAGCCCCTAAGAACTAGCAAGTTCAAAGTTAAGAAAAAATCTTTAGGAATGGATAAAACCGACACTAAAAACTCATTACCTACGTTGAATACGTGGGCAGCTCTGAATTTTTAACACAATCTCCGGGAATATTCATCTGCTGAAAATATAAAGTCAGTTAAGGAGAAAATGTTTCTTCTGTCTATTTTTAAAATTTGTAATGTCTACAAATCCATCTTTGGTTCAGACCAGCAGAGGCGGCGTTTGGGGGTGGCCACTGGGGAAACCGCCCCAGGCCCCGCACTTAGGGAGGCCCCACGTTCCGAGTTGATATTTTTCTTACTCAATGATATAAAAGTTGATTTGTAAAAAAAAGTTTACAAATAAACTAGTTTGTATAGTTTCCATGCGAAATGTAATGTGAAATGGAAATGAATAAAGAAGCACTTGTAATTAGCAATGCAGTTTTTAAAATATATTGTACTTTCTTTAAATAAATTATGTCGGATTTTTTTTTTTTCATAAGAAACCGTTGTTCATTAAAAAAGAATATTTAGTAATAAATTTAGGGTTAGGAATGAAAGGAAGAAGTGAGAGGAAGCATTTAGGGGGAAGTTGCTTACTGCTTTATCGGCTTTAGATGTAACATTTCGGCGCTCAGCGATTTTTACTTGTACTTTGGCCCCACGGGGTCATTATTGCCTTAGGCCCCGCGCTCACCTTACGCCGCCTCTGCAGACCAGGATAGGGTATGGGAGGATAGCGACCGGTATCTTAGTTAAGGTGCCATTCTGACGTTTGTCTGGTGAAACTGAAGAAAACTAAAGGGAAATGTCAGTCAGAACGATTGGCAGCAGAATTCGAACGTACAGTACCTACCCATTACGGACCCGAAAAGACACAATAGTTTACCTCCTATGCAAGAATTAGCGTAAATTACGCCTTCATGCATACTTAATACATAGTATATCTTGCCCATTAGTAGAGGTATCAATGACAGCGACGTCCTATATGTGACACAGACTAAAAAAAATTAAAAAGCCTTAAAGACACACTTTTCTTAAATAATTCCTACTAAAAAGTAAAAAATAATTTTCTTTGTGCATGACTAAAAAGAAAAGCATACACAAAATAATTTTTAACTTTTTAGTACTTTTTATTTTGTCTCTAACTTGACTTTAGTACGAATTGTTTAAGAAAAGTATGTCTTTAAAAAGTTATTTTATTGATTTTTTACCTAAATCCTAAAGTGTTCTGCAATCAGTCAAACGCCAAATCGTTACAGGCTAGTATTTATGCGTAATATTTAAAAAATAATTAAATAAGCTCTTAAATTATAGAAATATATGAAAGTAACAAAGGAATATTGTGTTGTCACCGGACTTAAGGCTGTAGATTACCCCCGCCATCTTGGTACGCACTTTCCATTGATTAACATGGGAATTGTTTTACTGGTCTTATACTTTTCAGGAGTATAGTTTTAACTTCTGTTTTCGCCCAATTTATCGTCACGTTGACTTTTACTCATGCTACTTTATAAAAATGCAATAATTTATACAGGAACAGTATAATTTCCCGTTAACATATTGTGATTTATATAGCAAACTATTAATAATACATTATACTTATATATTTGGAGAAACTTCACAAACCAAAACTATACAAGAGTCAAAATTACCACCAAGACAAATTTTGTGAAAGCAGAACATAAATATTCTACATCCGAGAGACATAAAATGAGTAAAACAATTCCCGTGTAAATCAATGGAAGGTGCATACCAAGATGGCGGGGGTGATCTACAGCGTTAAGTCACTGTGCAAAATTTCATCATTGTATGACGCCGGGGAATGAGTTAACGTTGGAAGATTTGAGGGCATGCACCAAGAACCATTGTGAACTGAAGAAAAAAATGTAATAATGATTGTTGGTGTGTACAAAGATAAAAATAGGAGTAAATAATGTTCCTAATATAAGCTCTAATCTTTGTTGTACTATTCCTGATGTAAATTAACCTAACTTTATATTACCTGAAGTCAGTTATTTACGAGGGGGTCAGGCAGTTCAAAGGTGACAGTGTTTGGCGCTCTCTCCCTTAATGTCTTTTTCCTAAATATTGTTTTCGTCTTGGGATTTAAATAGCAAATTCTAATTTTTCCTTGTAAAGTGCACCCCTAGGCCCGGGCCTATGCATATATCCTACCCGGGGTACACTCTGTCTTGTAAGACACCGGATCAATGAGTTTTGATGTTGTTGTTTTTTGCTACGGTATTGTTTAACAAATTTATTTTATGTTATTCAGATTATTTTTATTGTTTAGTGGCATTTTTTATTACATATTTTCTTTCCCAATAGTTTCATGTATAAATTGTAGTTAGGCAGTGCTGCAGTCCCAGAATTTTCACAAGGTATGCGCTGAGAATCTTGTCGTTTATGAGTACACTGCAAAAAATGGCGGCGTTAATTCAACACTTTTCGGTGTCCCAGTGCGACCATCACATTTTTAGGTAGATTTCGAAGAAAAATATACCTATTGAGATCGATACGATATGAAAGTATATATTTATATATGTATTTATATATTAACACGCTAGCGGCCATAATTTTGAAGATATTTGAACCAAATTTTTATGTTGTTTCTAGGCTTAATAGCTCGGTTAAGTTCGTTAATGAGCAAAATCGGTAACCATCTTGGATCCAAAATGGCCGCCGAACCCATTGTTGTATAGAATACACAGCCTAAACCGCTGGGGCTATTGAAATCAAATTTGGCATAAAGGTACAACATCACTTTTTGATTACGAAAATGTTACCTAATGAGTTCAAAGACGCCATCTTGGATCCAAAATGGCTGAAGTAAGAAATCTATTTTCCACATCGTTTGAGCTAGAGATATGAAATTTGACATAAAGGTATATTGCCACCAGTAGTTCAAGAAAATATTACGAAATGTTGAAAAAATCGCCATCTTTGATTCAAAATGGCCGCTGAACCCATTGTTGTATAAAATACACAGCCTAAACGGCTGCAGCTAGAAATATCAAATTTGGTAACACTATACATTATCATTTGTATGTTACTAAAATATTACATGATGTATCCAAAGACGCCATCTTGGATCCAAAATGGCGGAGCTATAAAACATTTTCCACACCGTTTGAGCTAGAGATACGAAATTTGACATAGAGGTGCATTATGACGAGTAGTTTAGGGAAATATTACAACATTTTGGAAAAGTCGCCACCTTGGATCCAAAATGACCGTCCAAAATCCCATTTTGCACACCGTTTGAGCTGGATAAATGAAATTTTACTTGAAGTTGTACCATCACAAGTAGGTCACGACAATATGAGAAAACTTTCAAAAAGTCGTCAACTTGGATCCAAAATGGCCGCCCCATAAACCCAGTTTCCAAATCATTTAATGTAGAGAAACGAAATTTTCTTTGAAGGTGTATGACCAAGAGTAGGTTACAATAAATGGGGCAAACCTTCCTTTTGGAGGCGCAGCCCCCAGTGGGAGGGTACAGATAGATACCATGGTGGTGTAGTGCTGCAGTGAGATTTTGGTTAAGATAAAGGAGGCGCATCCTCTCAAAAGCACTGAAGTTGGGGGGGAGAACCCCCTACGGGGGTCTGGGGGCAGCGCTCCAAGCGAAACAAAGCGAGTAATATATATATATATATATATATATGTGTGTGTGAGCTCCTGCGTAGCCTAGTCGGTAGCGCGCTCGACTTCAATGCGAGCGGTCCCGGGTTCGATTCCCGATGGGGGCTCAAATATTTCGGTGTTGACCCAGCATCGTGAGGACAATTGGGGAGCTGCTGTGAATAAAAGACAGTGGCGATCACAGTGAGAGCTTCGGCTCTCCTCTCCCAACCCGTCTGGTCAGCGTGGGAGCAGTAGACCAACTCCTCCCTTCGGGGAGAGGCCTCATCCACTAGTGGATTGAATATGGCTGTGATTTATATATGTGTGTGTGTGTGTGTGTCTTGTGAGGTATTGTTGAACAGCTCTTGATGAATAATCTACAAAACAATAAATAGTTTCTCGATAGCTCTCATATAAGGCGAGATTTGAATTTTTGAAAATAATAAAAAAAAAACTTTGAGATCTACCTCAGCCTGTAGACGTACCGAAAGGGATTTTTTAATGTTAAATCAACACAACAAACGTTCTTGGTTTTAGTGATTCATCACACTGGATGTATTGTCAATCCTGATTCAACATAACGAATGGTTGTTCTGTGGATTTAACACAAAAAGTGGTGGGACACCGGAATGTGTTGAATTAATATCTCTATTTTTTGCTGTGTAGATGGTATAAGCATCTTAGTAGAAAGTATACGCGAATGTGTAAGGCTAACCAAAGAGGCTTATACCTCCATATACCCTCGACTACAGTCTTCTATTTAAGTCAGGTTAGGTTAAGTTGGATTGGGTGCTCGATATAATGGAGCAGGTCCTGGTTTCGATACCAACGGCCGACAATCCTGACTGAGGAAAAACCCTGAATCACATCAGCTAAATGCCGGGATTTTACGTACCTTAAACTTAGATCCTGGCCGACTTCTCGCATCCTAAATCCTTCCCTATCCCGGCCTGAGCCATAGTTGCCTAAATGCCATATATAAATTCAAATTTAAAGTGCATAATGGATTTCAGTTTCTTTCTTTCTCCTTCAGTTTCTAAATACAGTAGAACCGCGGTAATTCGGCCTCGACTCCTCGCATAATCCGACCCCAGCGGAGGTTGAGGAACGTAGACCTATGACTGTACTTGTCCTTAAAATACAACGTACTTTGTTGAGGAATTAGTTAGCTGGTGTCACTCGACCAGTGCGTTATGATGTTTTTCTTTAAGAGAGTGTTGATTAAACATTGACTTTTTACAAAGTGTACAGTTTCTGTTCAAAATCGGCATTCAGTGTAGTGTACTCGTGCCATTATGACAATTAAAGAGCGTAAACACGTGACACTGAATTTAAAGGATGTTAGTGTGTTCAATTTTTGTGCTCCTCTAATAATCCGACCTTCCTTGCGTTCCGATCATGCCCCAGTCTCATAGGTGACGGATTAACGGGATTCTACTGTAGTCCTAACAAGGGAACGTTCCGTATATGACAATGGAGTTCGGGAACAAACCAAGGTAAAATCACAGAAAACTCAAGTACCTATGTGAAATTTTAGTACCGAATTCGAAGTCCGATGTCACAACGGTAACTAACGAACCTATATTATATAGGACTACATGTTGATTCAGTCCTTACAAAGTGTGGCAGTTTATGTTTATTTTTAGGTAGATTTCGAAGAAAAATATACCTATTGAGATCGATACGATATGAAAGTATATATATATATATTGAACCATAATAGCGGCCATAATTTTGAAGATATTTGAACCAAATTTTTATATGTTGTTTCTAGGCTTAATTGCTCGGTCAAGTTCGTTAATGAGCAAAATCGGTAACCATCTTGGATCCAAAATGGCCGCCGAACTCATTGTTGTATAGAATACACAGCCTAAACCGCTGGGGCTATTGAAATCAAATTTGGCATAAAGGTACAAAGATTACGAAAATGTTACCTAATGAGTTCAAAGACCCCATCTTGGATCCAAAATGGCGGAAGTAAGAAATCGTTTAAGCTAGAGATATGAAATTTGACATAAAGGTGTATTGTCACTAGTAGTTCAAGAAAATATTACGAATTGTTGAAAAAGTCGCCATCTTGGATTCAAAATGGCCGCTGAACCCATTGTTATATAAAATACACAGCCTAAACGGCTGCA